>JANIJG010019561.1:59886-74287 GCA_024611175.1 Megaceryle torquata
GTTTTTTTTTTTCCCCAAGTCTGTTAATCCTTGTTTTTTATCTTTGATAGCTCCGAGCGACACAGGATCTAAATCTGCCCCCCCCCCCCCCCCCCCCCTTTTTTTTTTTCTTGATTTGAGTCTTTTAAGAGTTGAAACCATACACCTCTCTGAAGAGTTGAGGTACCATGCTGCTTCTTGTGTCCCTGCCACCACTGTCCATGCCCATATACAGCTGAAAAGGCTGTGGATCCTTACCTGAAGCTGACAGGGCTCTTATTCAAGCAGAAGTTAAGTGCAACTACCTTTCAAGGATGACCTGTTACCAATTAGCATATGATAATTTTAATATTAATTGTGCTGTAATTTTTTAGAGATCTCCTGTTCAAGGTGATGTGCTCAAGCTTATTAGTTTGTTAGACTAATTCTTGCATTTCTTAAGCTAAATTTGAACTCTTCAACATGATAGTAGGTTGTCTCTTCAGTTCATAGTTATTTGGTAGTCTGTCCTTTCTGAAGTTTTTGCATACAATATTCTTAATGATGAATGTGGTTTTCTGAAGAAACAAGTAAAATGAATTTTTCTTGTATTTTTCTTTAAGGCATTAATTTCATAGCTGCAAAATATAACCTTATGATTCATTATCCTTTAAAATCCACAAAAGGTCCTGTGTTGTACTTATCTTGTTCAGGGTTAAAGAGATTGTTGCTTCTGTAAGAATATTTCTTCTGTAAGAATAGTTCTTCTTCTCTGGCTGAAGTAGAAATGGAGTTGAATGACTATTTTGTTTAGTAAAGATCAAGGAGGAATTTGGTCTTTGCAGATAAAACCAATTTGTCTACCATGTGCAATAATTTCTTGTTGATTTCATAACACTTATTTTCCAAATTTCATTTAAATATAATAGGACTTGGTCCCTCTCATATAACCAAGGCCTCATCTGTGTGGTGTGAACTCAAATAGTCTATGCTAGCTACTTGAAAGGAGATACTAGGCAATATATTGCCTGTTATGGACAACTCTATCTGCTTTCAAAATGCAGCAGTTGGGGTGGGGGAGATAAGTCCCACAGAAGTAAGATGCTTTCTGAGGTCAAACTGATGTTTAATCATTCCACCTGTTGTAATAAAGAATAAACCCACTAGGCATTTATGAAAGATATCCAGGTGGGCTTTACAGAATCTCTTGAAGAGTCCTTGCCACATGCAAATGCCAAGTATCTGTTTTGTGCTGATCCTGGCTTGAGCGATGCATGTGCCAGATAAGCAAGCTCCTATATGAGCTATGAAGTTTGTAGGTGTGTAGAAGAACGTGAGTCTTGCTAGGCTATTAGAGATCAGTTTGGTAATTGCTTATTAATTGTTAATTAGCAAGAATGCAGCCTTGGCATGGTCTCCCAAACTAAGCCCTGTGATAAAGGACATTTAAGGACTGATCTGTAGCCAGTTTGGTGATACTGTACTGATCCAGCAGTCTGCACCACAATGATGTACTTTTATTTTTTTTCCTGTGCTTGGAGTAAAAATTAGTCCTATTATCACTTTATCAGTGTATTCTACACTACCAGTTTATTATCCATGAGGAAAATCATGAAGCATAATTGAGTGTAAAAATTTCAGGATACTGCTCATGGTTTCTCCTCTAAAACACTGTCCGGAATTTGAAATTAGAAGTAGATTATAATACGTATCTCGCCTAGAGAGTAGAATTGGGGATATTTTGTATTGACTATCCTGAAAGAGGATACATCACACGTGTCTTCAAGGTAGAGAAGTTATACAAATAAGGGGAGTAGGCAGTGAAGCTCAGGCTGTCATATGGTGATTTATTAGTAAGTGAAAAGTGAACAACAAAAGCCAAGGGAATGGTCTTTCAGATGTTCTACAGTTCCCATGAAAGACAAATGCTGACCAAGAGATTTTCTATTCTGTTAGTGGGAGACTTTTAGGATAATCCACAGATGTCTTCAAGACATTAAAAAATAAAAATCTTCCTGACCGTTTTCTTTCTAATTTTTTGAACCAGATTGATTTTATGATTGATTTTTATCTTTCCCTAAATGATTGCTTTATTGCAGCAGAAAGAGTCACACAGTGTTATACTGAATGTCTTTAAGTAAAAAAAAAACCCAGCTCTTGTTGCCATAGCAGTGAATTGTAAAGATGCACATGGAACTGCCTTTAGCTTAAGTGAGTCAAATATTTGTTGGAAGTTACGGGTTCTTTTCTCTGATACTATTTATGACGGTCATATAACAGAAGTGTGCAAAAAACCCCAGCTTTTAGGGATGAAATAAAAGTTGGCAGTTAGTTGATCTGTGTGTGACCCACAGCAGATAGGATGTGGGCATAGAGCTATTTTGCACAAGGCTGTCCTGCTGAGCTTGAATGCAATGTGAGGAGTGCAGTACTGTGCTTGTGTCATGCTACCTCCTGTGTGTGACCTTTCAGCATTTCTTGGGGAAGTCCTGAGAAGGTCTCACACTGTTAGTGTCAGAAGATACCCACAGCACAGATACGGTTGCTCCTAACACTGCACCTTTGCCTGGAGGCTCTGGGAGAGGCATGGATGCTAAAAAATGGTAAAAAGATAGCAGAGATAAAGCAGTTCCTTAAGTGATTAATCAAGTTAGGCTTGTAAGGAAAGCGGGTGAGTTTCTTTGCCTTCAAGGTGAATAATGTGAATTTTGCTGTGAGTATGCAGATTTAATTAAATGGCCACTAATTTCTTCTCTGTCTTATTAGTGGTGAGAATAGATCCTTTCCCAAGCACCCAGGAGACCTGTGGGTTGTCAGTATCACAGGTTCATCAACCATCTGATTAAAAAAATGTTTTAGTATTAGTGTCCATGGATTTGACACATTCTTGGCTATAAAAGTGTTTTACAAGACAGGAATTGGAGTTCCTGCTCTACTGAGTAAACAAGCAGTGCTTGGAATTTGGCTTACGTGTTTTAAATAGAAGTTTCTTTGAAAGTTTTACTGTTTTGAAGGGGAGGAGAGATAAAAATTTAGAAACTTTTCTTTCAGGAAGAAACTTTCATTAGATGTTAATACCTGATTCTGGGGGTAAAGTTGGTGAGAGAGTGTCTATGATTAAAATACCAGTTCTTGCAAGGCAGCATTGATTCCCTTTACCTGCCCTTCTCTTTCCCTGCTTTCCTATTCCTTTTTTTCTGCAAGTAACTAGAGCTGTTGACAGAGCTGAGGAGTGAATCTTCAAGAGCTCCAGTCCACCAATTTCCTCAGTGTGAGAGTCTATAGATACACTGAAGTTAAGGAGTGATGTGTTAATTTTATAAATGGGATGTAACTATCAGGAGTTGTGTGGTAAAGCATTAACTTGCTCCTGTGTTGTTGGTGGAGGGACTTCTGCTCAGAGGGAGGCAGCAACAATGGGAACTGAGCAGAAAAAGCAGCAGCCAAATAAAAAACTGAACTCAATTGAAAAAAACCTTCCAGAATACTAAACATTGCAGTTCTGACTGTTTTTAATTAGATTTTGAGTCAAAAAATATGTTTTCCTTGACAGTTCATGGAAAAGTCTTAATACTCAATTATCGATTCTGTTTCTGCATAATTGCTTTGGGGTGAATCTTTCTGAGTCATATCTGAGTTCAACCTATAAAATATATTTTCAAGAGATGGGGAGAGAGGGGAAGCAGGAATGGAGATTGTGGATTGAATAGGAGTCTGGCCAGAGCTTTAGATAGGGACAGAGGAACAGCTGCTCATGTGAACTCCTGAGTTAGGGCTGGGCTGACCCCTGTGTGTTTTGGGACTGTGTATTTCTGCAGTTTTGAGCTGGGTTTGGATTATGTAAGTGCTGTACACTTATTCCTTGGGAATGCCATCCTAGTGCCCAGAGCAAGGACCCCTCCCCACTGCACTATGGGATCAGCTTAATAGCTAATTTCACCACCCTAGCACACAGCCCCTCCAGAGGGATAAGGATCAAAGGACTGCATGTATTGAGGTTCAGAGGTGCTCCTAGATAAACAGGTAGGTTCTGGCAGGGGTTAGGCTTTCTCCAAGCTGGCAGCCTGCCTGGGCAAAGGAGAAGATGGATGAGAAGACATAGTTTGCTGAGCTGCAGCTGGAGAAGGAGCAATGGTAGGGCTGGGAGGAGGTATTCAAGGTGAACCTTAATAGCCAGTGTTACCAAAGAAGACTAATCCACCTTTTGCCCCCTTGTGTTGTGTGTCGAGCATGATGTATAGTGGGCCTTTTAATTTTCCTTTGAATTTGGGATTTTAGAGGTTTGGTGCTGTAAAGGATATCATTTGCTCAATAACCTGCTTTTGCAGCTATTGCTGTTTTTTTAAAATGCTGGTCTGCTGGGGAGTAACTCATCCTATCTGGACTCAGCACCTAAAGTGGCTTGTTTGGGATTTCTGGTAGGTCTGTCCTGCCTGAGGTAGACTCAGTTATTTCATATTCACCAGCACCAACCTCACTTTAAGGTGTGCTACTTGGATTTTTCAGACTGAGATAGTTAAAATGATCCTATGCTGTGACACCATATGCATTTGCTAAATCCCATCATCTAAAACTATTCTCTTGTTTACAAACCACTTCACTTTCCCCTGCTGCAACCTTAAGATGAGAGTGAAAATTAGGCAATCTTAAAAATTTCTATTCCTGATATCCTCCTGCTAGCAAAGGCTATGACCCATTTCCCATATGCCACCTGAGGCAGGAGCATTCAAGTAGGTTCAGAAATGCATGCTTTTGCCTTGACAGTCTGTCATCACATCTGAAAGATTGATAGGGTATGGTGATGAATAAACATATGGCATTTATGTGGAGTATCTTTTGAATATAAAGCATGGAATGACTCCTGAAATAAAACAGAAGTGTGGGAGGGGGAAGATGGGAGAGTAAAATCCTGGTGGGGAAGAGTTCCTTTCCTTTGCAGAGGAACCAGCTACTATGTAGAGGCAAAGGCAGGTAATAAAACAGAAAATGGGCACTTAATCCAGCTCTCTTGGAGGTTTTGTGGCAAAACTCTAATTGACGTCCATGGGAGGTGGATTAGTCTATTAGACCAGCACCAAAGCCTTGTGATGCTTTGGTAATTGAAGACGTTGCCTTACTTCCATCGGAGGTTTAGCTTGTGGCTCAGTGAACCAAAACCTTGATTAATAACTTCTCCACAGACAGTGAAGACTCACATATTTTTTTCTCTTATCAGTTTTTAATTTAAGGATAAAGCTGGCAGTAGATACTTTTCTCTGTTGCAGTTTGGAATATCAGTTTACATAAAATATACAGATTAATAGATGGATAAGGCTCTAGGAAATCACCTCACATGGTAACACAGAGGACTGCTCAATAATCCCTCACAGGCACACAGATAAGACTTGTAAAATAACATGGGCAACCCTCTGTGTATACATTGGAACTTCCCTATAAAATCTGTTCTTTTTTAATTTCCCCAGAGTTTGCAGGTTTGCTGCCACTTTCTGGAGATAAGCCCACACAGTTGGTTAAGAGAAAATTGTTGGTGAAGGTAAAATGTACTGTGGTGATCTTGTCAAAATCTGCTACATGTGACTTCTTATCTTTAGAGCTGGATTCAAGCTCTGCACTTTCTGTCCAACCCTCAACTTCTCCAAGGCTCAATGATATTCACAGTTCAAAGATTTAGAGGTTTAGCTTGAGCTGTTTTCTGTTGATTCATTTTTAAAATGCACTCTTCAGAAGTCTCTCTGGGATAAGAGTGCAACAGAAAGGCAGGCATAGTGTGGAGAATAAAAAAAAAAAAAGCCTCGTCTTGCAGCTTGAATGTTGTTTTTCCTTCAAAATCAAGAATAGTGTCCTCATAATGCTTTCTAGGCACATTAAGGGAAGCTTCCTCTGATTCTGTTTTATTTTGGGAATATGTCTCCCCAGATTGCTTCCCATGAATGCTCCCAATGTTTGTTCTCAAGTAATATTCTGAAGTAATACTTCTGGCATTTGCTTTCTCTATTTGCCTCCCTCCTTTGGTGGTGGCTGGTGATTGTTGGTTTTTTTGTTTTGGTTGTTGGTGTTGTGGGGGTGGTTTGGGTTTGTTTTTTTTTTTTTTTTTTGACAGCTATGCTTTTAGCAATATGCCTTCTCAGCTCACTAGCAATGTTCCCCTCTTTGCTTTCTAGGAGTAACACCACAGGTGGCTTTGCTTTCTAGCAACATACCCAATTTACTTTCTAGGAGTATCAAGCCCCATTTGTTGTTTTGGAATATTGCCTGTTTTTGTTTTTCCAGGAACTTTTTGTTTTTTTTTTTTCCAGGAATATACTGCTTTCTAAGAGTGTGTTTTATCTGCCTTCTAGGCATATTACCCCTGTGCTTTCTAGGCATATCCCTCTTTTGCTTTCCAAGGCTATTTTTCCCTTTGCTTTCTAGTAACAAATCCATATACTTTCCAGAAATAACCATCTTGTTTTCTAGCAATATTTTGCAGTTTAGCTTTTTAGAAATCTCTCTCTAAATTCTAGGCATTGTTTTTTCGGTATAGTCTTCTACCTCCTTGCTGGGAATGGTTTCTAGAAACATCTATCTTCCCTCATTTTGTCTCTGGGAATATCCTGTGTTTGCTTTGGGCAGATAACTCCACTTTGTTCTCTAGGACCATGTCCCCTTTTGTTCTCTAGAAATAATGGTCCTCCACTTCTTATAAATTATATATTATAAAATGGTTCTTCTCCTTTCTTGAAAGAATTATTTTTTTGCTTTATAAGTTTATTTTCCCTTTACTTTCTAGTAATAGTTTTCTTTTGCTCTCACCAAATCTCTGTTCTCCAGGAATACACTCCATCCTCCATTTGCTTTCTAGGTATATTTTCCCTTTGCTTTCTAGGAATACTTCTACCTTGGGGGGGGTGCAGGAGTAATCTACCTTTGCTTCTGTGACAGTCTTCTCTGTTTTCAAGGAGTATTCCTACTCTGGCTTCTTGGAAGAACCTCCAATTTACTTTCTAGCTATTGCTCACTCTCTGTTTCCCAGGAGTAATGTCCTTCTGTTTTCTCCCTGTGTTCCCAGGTTACTTACTAGGAACATATCACCTCCGATTTCTAAAAATGTCCCCTTTTTATTTCCAGCAACACCTCCTAGCTGCTTTCTAAGAACATTCACACTTTAGATATCTAGCAATAACCTGTCTCAGCTGCCTCAAAATAACATGTTTTTTTCTGCTTTCAAAGAAAATTCCTCTGTTCTTACCTCATCTGCTTTCTAGCAATAGTTCCTTTCTGCTTCTTAGGAATATTCCCCACTTTTTGTTTGTCTGGGAATATTCCCCCACCTTTTGCTTTCACAGAGTGTTCCTCTTGCTTTCTAGATATCTCTTAATCTGCTTTCAATGCTTGCATTAGTTTTCTGGGACTATCTCTTGTCTTCTGGGAGTCTGCCCACCCTCTATTTTAATGCAAGGTTTCAACAGCTTTCTTGTTTGCATATGATTCCCTATTTCTTTTGAGAAACACCTTCTCTTGCTCACTGTGCCTATTATATAGGCCTTCTATAAAGTCCCCTTAGGTGTGTTAGGGTCACTACTGCTTACTTTTAAGGAAATTCTTTCCTCCCCAGGACTGCCTCTAATGGTGTTGCAGGGAGCTGCTGAATCTTGCAGCCTTTGGGACCCAGGGTTTTCTACTTCTTGTCTGTTGAAGATTGAGTGGGTGCACTCTAAGGCCCAGGAGGTCCTTCCATACTAGCCTGATGGATGTGACTGCTGCTGCACTTCTGTGAATTTAGAATTAATCAAGCCAAGGCAACTGAAGATAGCAGAGTCCTGTTCTTCCTCTACAGCTGATCAGAATTGCAGTTCAATGTCCTTCTTGTGCAGGTTCACATTAATCTCTTGAATATTATTGTGGCCTCTAAGTCAGTCTGATATCCTAAGCCTCCTCATGTGATAGGTGGGTCTCCTCCTATTTACTGGCTTATTCAGCATATGTTTGCTATTGAGAAAGATGAACACTGTCATATGTTGTCTCAAGCATGTCTACAATCACAGTCTCTTTGAATATCAGTATACGCTGTTTACCTAATTATTCATATCTGGACACTGGACTCCTTAATTAATCACTGGCTTTTGGACCTTGGGTCTTTCCAGATGTATTTCCTAGTCCTTCTTAAAGCTTTAGCTAGTGAGTTATAGTACTCTCGATAATAGCATTTTTATTGTTTATTTCTTGTTACTAGTTCTTTTATACTGAATACTCCTTAATAAAATTGCTTATGAACCAGATGCTCTCCTACTGCATTCCTTTACAGCCTCCTTTGCTTTCTAGGAGCACCTCCTATGCTTTTGAGGAATATCCTCCCCTCTTTACTTATTAGGAATGTCATTATATGGCTTTCTGGGAATGCCTCCCCTTTGGTCTCTAGGAAATTCCTGTGTGTCCTTTACATATTCCCTCTCTACTTCCTAGGAACGTGCCTACCTGCTGCCTGTGAATTTCTCCTCTGCTTTGCAGCAATTCCCCATTGTTTTCTAGGACTGCATACAACTGAAGGAAGTCCTCTTTGCTCTCTAAGAGGAATTCTTAATTTTTGTGGGAATGCCTTGTGTTCTAGTGATTTATCTTTGTCTTTCTATGGATGATCAGTTTTGTTTTGACGAAATCTTTGTTTTCTGGCAATTCTGTTTTGTTTTCTCAAAATTCCTCTATGACTTTACATGAAATTCTCCAGCTGCTTTCTATCACTTGCTTTCTAGGGGAAACCCCACTGGCTTTCTAGGAAAGCCCCTTCTTTTAGATAAATTAAGTTTCAATTCTGGGAATTCCCCTCTGCTTTGGGGGAATTCCCTACTGTGCTTTCAAGGAAAGCCTTCCTTGCTTTCAAGGATTTTTATCTTTTCATTCTAGCAGTTCCCCAGTGCTTTCTGCAAGGTCCCTTTGTTCTTTAGAGAATATATTACTTGTTTTTCTTATAAATCCTCATTTATTTTCTATTAATTCTCATCTTTCTTTCTAGGGATTCCCCATCTGCTTTACAAAAACTTTTGTAGTGCTCTCTAGAAATTCACTCTTTGTTTACCAAGAGTTCTTGATCTACTCAGTAGGAATTCCCTGTTTATTTTCTAGATTTTTCTTCTCTGCTGTCTGATAATTCTATCTTTCTAGGAATTTCTTGTCAGCTTCCTAGGAATGTAAGGTCTGCTTTCTGTGAGCGTCCCACTTTTTTTTTGGTCAAAATTCCCGGATTTCTTTCTAGGAATGTCCCATTTGTTTTCCAGGGATTCCCATGTGCTTTTATGGAATTTCCAGTTTGCCTTTTATGAACTGTGCAATGCTTTTTAGGATTTTCACATTCCTGTCATATGACCTTTCTGCTCATGTAGGAAGTGCCTATTTTTTTCCTGTGAGGTTTTTCATGTTTTAGGAAGAGCTCATCAGTTTTCATGGAAATTATGTTCTAAATACCTAGAAATCTTCCACATGGGTTTTTTTATGAGTTCTTATGGAATCTTCCTGGGAGTTTTCTGGCACTGTTTTTAGGACTTTCACCTGGGGTTCGTAGAAAGAGAACTCATTTAGGAATTCTCCAGTATCTTGTTTATAGGCTTTATACAGAGATTTGGGGGGCACGTGGAAATGGACATGGGACCAAAAAAACCAAAAATGCAAACCACCAAAATGCTTCAGTGAACAAGGCAAGGCCTTTCTAGATATAAAGTATATGCTATTGCTATACTGAGGATGAGGTACCTATGTGTATTCCACATATGGCAGGAAGGGGCTGTACAAGGTGAGGAGAGATTTTTCTGGCTGTATGTGCAGTGTATGTGCTCTGTGTATATGCTACATATGCATAGAAAAGCTTTGGTGAGCAAAGTCTTTTCTGTAGACAGGCAATGTGAGTGGTCTGTAGATACATCACAAGGAGAAGACAATAATGTCTTGTTGAGCTGTTTTGCATCAACAGCTTTTGGCACATCTTGGTTTTCAAAATGTGTCCTTCATTATATGCTCTGTTTTCTTGGTTTTGTTATGACTATGTAGATATTGCTAGAAAGTTTGGGGTTTTTTTTCCTACTTTGTAGGCCCAAGATGAGGCAGTCTTGGTATTATGCTAGATATTATTATTATCAATGGGCCTTACACTATTTTTTTTTTTTTTTTATTACCCCAAAGCTTGATCCAAGGCCCGTGGAAACTGGTGGAAATCTTGCAGTTGTCATTATATTGCTCTAGACCAGACTTCTAATGCTCTGCAATACATTTACTGTAAGCTCTGGCCTGCTGGTTATGGGAATTCACTTATTGCAGCCTAGTTATTGTGAGCTCACCTTTTATGCAGTTGGTTTTGAAGCAGTAGAGCCTCTTTAAGTTAAAGAAGCAAACTTAAAAGTCCATAGTGAGACAACTTGTTTTAAACTTCCACAGCCATTTTTTGTAATCAAATTGCTTAGGCAAGTCCTAAACACAGTACACTTGGGTCCTTAAGTGTGCTGCTTCTGTTTTGGAGACAATAGAAACAAATGAAGCTGGGAGACCTTTATAAGTTGCTATTGTGCAGCCATTGGCATGTTTTCCAATGGCAGTCACCAGTGAAAGCCAAGGAATGTCATGGGAGCTGGATGACTAACTTCTCTGAGGAACATGAGAGGGGGCTTGTTGTCAGTACTGTCAAAGGTAGATAATCTTTTATGAAGTGTCCAGTAAAAAGTCACACCTACAAATCATTTCTACTTCTTTTTGTATTTGAAAGAGCAAAGCTATTTTAAGACTGTCTTGTTTTATCTTTTATCTCCTTAGCAGTCCTGAATGTGTATATGATTTACAGTCTTCTATGTATGCTTGCCTGGCTGAAATATGTCTCCGTGGTGAACAAGATGCCCTTTCCCTATGGTTTTTGTGAGTGTGTGTGCTTGAAAGATGAATTATATTTGATGATAAATAACAAGGTTGCTTCTCAGATTATTCAAAAGTATTTACTATGATGATAAAGTATTTAATCAGATCTGCCTAAAATATCATTCAGTATTACTTTATCTCTTAGCTGAGAATAGCACATTACTACTTTACATAAATGCCTCCTTTTTTTTTTTTTTTTTTTTTTATTCAATGCACAAGACATGACATGTAGAAACCTCCTTTTACCTGGCAAGTGGGCAGTGGAGTTGAGCTTAGCAACAAACACTTGAACACTAAAGTAGGCCCAAAGCTCATTCATGGCTTTATAAAGCATGAAGTATTAGCAAGAGGTCTCCAAGTCTTTGTTCTAAACTCTTGGGCTGAAAAGCTTTTTAAAAGGTGGTATTTTCTCAGACTTTGAAGATGACCACAAAGCACTGTTCTCACTGCAGCACTGAGTAATGCTTTATCCAACTGGGTGATCATGTCATATTAATTAGTTTCTCTAGCAGAATCAGTTCAAAGTTATTTTTCAGAAGCATGATAATAGAAGTGTCTTCCTACACTCCTGCATAACAACCAAGTAGAAAAGGAGCACTGAGGTGTGTTAGGGGCCAGCTGCTTTTCCTGGTTTGTCGAGCTGTTTATGTTCATGCCGAGGTTCTTGTCCAGTGGCCCTGGCACCTCCCTGACTATATCTGTGAGGTCCGTGAAAGACAAGCAAGCCTACGGGCTGACATCCTGCCAGTGAGTGATCGGCACTTCTTTTAGAAACAGGGAGCACAATGACTTGGACATGGTTGTGAAACTGAAACAGTCTGATTCATGATGTAGTGTACCCTGCTTTCACTTTGTCTCCCCAGTTAAAGGTGATGTCTCTTTTTGTCTTGCTTAGTAATTTTCCAAGGTCTTCACTCTCTGAATGTGCTACTATCTTGCATACCTTGTGATGCTGGCTCCTGTTAATTGATGGTGCTTTTAACCTCAGGGTGTCTCTGCAGTGACCTTGGATCTCCTGCCCCAGCCGGCTTTTCTTGCTTCACCCCAACAGCTTAATTTTTCCTTACACAGACAGGGCAGATGATCTTCTTGATGCATTAGTTCTTTTTTTCTGCCTCACTCCTCTGATACCTCGACAGTTACGTGCACAGTGTGTTTGTCTGATTTATTTTGTACACTCGTTAGGGCTGAGAAGATTTAAATAAAGCCCTTTTTTCCTATTCCCTACTCTGCCCACCCTGCTGCTTAGTGTTGCACACTCTCACATCTGTAACATCCCGTGGCTGTGTGCAGCCTGGCAGTGGGAGCAAGCAGTGCATGCCTGACATCAGGGCTTTCTGCTGCTTAGTGCTAACCCAATTAAATCTGATGGCAATGTCACATTAATGAACTAGTGACAGAAAAGTGGGGAGAAGGATGGCAGTCAGTGCAACAGCTGGTCTTGATAATCTAGGAAGAAAAAAGCTCATTTTCATCAGTGTGTGGCACGGAAGGATGGACATACCTTGATGAGACCACAGCACAGAAATACCTTTGTGTTAACGAAGAGATGAAGCACAGGTGGTAGCCAGAGATCTTGGGTTTTAAAGGCTAATGAAACCTGCTACCTCAGCCCTAAACAGCATGAAAGGATAGGAGATGCTATGTCTGCCAAAGTAGACAGGAAATAGTAATTAAACCCAACTTCAAATGCACTGTGCTTCAAGCAAAGTTAGTTGCATGCTTCACTGAAAGTGGTGATGCTTATCCTGCCTTGTGGCTTCCCTCAGGACTTCTAAGAAAACAACTAAATTGAGGAAACAGCCTACCTGTACTGTAATAGCCTTGCAGACAGAAACTGGTCTAGGACACATTTTTTTGAAAGCTACTGAAGTGATACTTTGTAACTGACCCAATTTTTCAACCATTTGGTAGCTTTCAGAAAGGTAAAAATATGTAGTATTTTTTATAAAAAATGTTTCAGAAAAAGTAAAGATCAGGATATCCTGAGTTGAGAAATATATTGAGAATAAAGTCTCAAAGACACTTTCCAGAGAGATTGACCATGATTTTTGACTTTAATTTCCTCATGGCAAAAAAATAAAATAAAATAAAAAATAGTGTTCAAAAGTATGTGTTCAATTAGTTTTGCAAATATCTCTATCTACAATCTCACTTGAACACTATCCAGAGCATATTTTGCTGATGGTAGAGTTATGAATACAGCATTAAAAAAATAAGTAAAATGGAATCTCCTCTTTCATAATGTAGCTGCCTTACCAACATGAAGGTTTTTCTGGCATAATAATGCCAACCAAGGTGAGAACTTGGTTTTGACATAGAGGCAGGACTCTCTAGTTGGACCCAGCTTCAGCTGCTCACTGTTTAGTGCTCACTGACACCAAATGCTTTTAGGCTGCATTAATTTTAGCAGGATTGGTGAAATCTGAGCAACTCTATAAGTAAGATTATCAAAGACAAATGCCTTGGGGTGATGACTCTAGGAAAGCATAACATCTTTTAATTTCCTTTTCTGGTGAACAATGGTATCTTGTCTTGCTGCAGCATGGGAGATGTGGAGAAACTGTTCACAAACCCTGAGATGACAGTGGAAGAAGCTTAGGACTTTGCATTTATTCTAATACCATATTAATAGGTTTTTCAAAACCCGAACCTGACAGTACAAAGCCATAACAAATTTCAGTGTTTTCCTCCCTCGTTTCTTTGTCTTTCGTTGCTGCAGACGTTTAACTGGAAATCACTGAATGCAATCAGAAAGGTCAAGGTAACTTTTATTTGTTGTTTACCTGATGCAATTTTTGTTGTGCTGACATCATACACTGACCACATTGTAGGCTAAAGATAAGTTTTTGTTCATCCACCATTGTCAGCTAAGCATTCCCTTATCATTTTTCTCAGCTGTTTGTTTGGTTATTTTTAAATTATTCAGGCTTGGGTTTGTTGAATCTTTCAGGTCACTGCTACCAAAAGAGATAAGCAAGTTTATTAAGTGTGTATGTACAACGATGATGGGGGAAAAAAAATAGATGGGGAGTGTTTGTGTAGCTTATCTTTATTCATGAAGCCCTTGAGGGTGATGGAAAAGGGTACTAGAAATCCACACAGGCTGTGAACTTACCCAGCCATATTTAACTTTGTTCGTCCTGGTTGCCTCAACTAACGCACACATGAGGCTGTGCCAAGCATTGTACCTTGCCTACCTTGCATTATTAATGCTCCCAGAAGGGCTTACATTTGTATGCTGTTGGCTGAGGTGAGACTGGCACTGCTGCATCTCCGCTGTGTGCCGCATTCATAGCTGTGACATTGTGGCTCTATGAATGATATTTGTACTGAGTAAGCACAGTTGGAGCAAAGCAGTATTTCGTGTTTTCCAGTGCTGCCAATGGCCGTAATCCAGAAATACCAGCCTCTCTGAATTCTGATGTATTTAATTAGGGAGATAGTGACACGTCCACAGGTAGAAAACCAAGCCCAGCCACTGTTATCCATAGTGTGATTATACTCTGTTGTAGTATGTATGCCTCTTTCCTTTCTTAAAATAGAAATAAAAAAGCTTGCAAGAGGTTCT
>JANIJG010019561.1:74387-100839 GCA_024611175.1 Megaceryle torquata
AGCTTGCAAGAGCTTCTAGGCTTTTTTTAATGATAATTTTCTAGTGCTTGTCAGTGCAGAGAAAAACTAAAAAACACAAATAGGTGCAATGTAGGAACTTGGAGAGGAGATAATGCCTCATAATTATTTAAAACCAATCTCATGGATATTTGAACCAGACTATTTTCTTATTTGTACCTCATGACACCACAAATAAAATCTAATTTTGTACATTATTTTTTACCGTTGCCATGTCGTTTTAGAGAGTGCATCCAAAGAACCTGCCCTCTCAAAGAATGAATGTCTACCTGCCCAGGGAGACCTATTCTTCACCTGGTCCTAACAAGCTGTGGCAGAGTGCTGATGGTGTGGTCATGTGGCTGTCCACAGACAAGGGCTTTCCTTGCCTAGTGTTTCCAAGTGGAGTGTAGGCTGGCTGAGGCACTCTCTATTTTTCCTTTTTTAATCTACGACTTTTGGACTCAGTTTCTCCCTGCCCCACTATATAATATTTTGGAGTAGGTGATAATGTTCTGACACAAAGTTTTCATAGCCAGTTTATACAATGTGGATAATGTGCACGTGTAATATTCCAGTAATAAATTTGTGGAATTGTATTGGGCTTGATTTCATTCCACTGAAAGCAGATGAGAGAGGCAGTAGTGCAAATCAGAATAATTCCCTGTAAATTAGGAGAACTGCCAAAAATGCTACCTGTCCAAGAGGAGTACTGCATCTGGGCACAAAGTATGTGTGTGTATATTCAGTAATGCAAAATAAAACCCTAGTCTGCTTGCCTCTCCTAAAAGAGTACTAAAGGAAACCAAACAGATTACCTCAATGTCAGTACAGTACTGCCAATCTCAGGCTTTACCAAATCACAGAACTATCTTAAAAGTCAATATGGTGGGGTTTGTTTGTTTGTTTTTTTGTTTTGTTTTGTTTTGTGGGTGTGTGGTTTGTTTGGGTTTTTTGGTTTGTTTTTTTTTTTTGTGTCCCTAAGAGCTATATCATAACAAGTGGATAGTTTATATTTCTATATCAGATTTGCTGATAGTAGGCCTCTAAGGAAGACAGAAAATATCATGATACTTGTGATTAAATTGGGGTAGCTGGTAACACAGCTATTATTAGTTTTGCATGTGCATTGCTTTGGGTTTAAATTATACCAGTACTTGTCAGAAATCTAATCAGTTGGGCTATTGTGAATTTGAATTTAACCTGCATTCCTTCCTTCCCTGTGGCTGATACTGTCACTTTGTTAGCTATTGTGTTATGGAGGGCTGCTGTCAGGCACATGCACAGGATTATTTCAAGCCCACTTCTCTTTACTGCTGCAATGTTAGGTCTTCTAGGTAGAAGAAGCAAATCTTTGCTTATCCTTATTTCATCCCTGTCTGTTACTAATGTAAAATGACTGAAAAAGTCAATTTTTAATTAAAAGTGGAAAAACAACAGGGTCGATATATGTTAAGATGTATTAGGTTTAGGTCACACTTCACCCAGACATCAGGGTTTTATGCTGAATCCTCGGTGGCTGTAATTCTTGAGCAGATCAGCATGTCTTAATCAGTAATTCCACCTAATGAGGTGAGTAATTCAGATAAGAGGAAAGTGGTCAGCCAGGCATGTAACACACTATTTTTGATTGCCATGAGAGGTGTTTACAAGACTGCGTACATCAGAGGTTTATGACACCACAGAAAGCTTTGAAGAAGTGTTCTACGTAAACCAAGCTCATAGTCTTCTCCCAACAACTGATATTAAAAAAAAAAAATTAAAATAAGCTGTTTTTCAGACAGGTGCTAAAGAACATATGGCTGTTAGTCTTTTGTTTTAAGCTTCCTGTAAAATGCATGAGATTTGCAGGGAAATGGCCCTGAAGAGCTTTGTGGAGATGATGGTGCTTGTATATGGAAGTGCTAACTATGACATATTAATGGAATAATTTGTCATTAGGTGATTAGTGCCGTACACCCCTGTAGTGACAACCAGATGTTTGTCATATCCCCACTAGCAGGCTCTTTCGTATGAGGCGGCAGGGAGGAGGGGAGAGCAGTGAAACATTGCTGCGGAGGAAAACAGCTACTTGGTATTAGTCAGTTATAAACAAACTGCTACAAGAGTGAATGCCTGTCTCCTGCTTCAGCCTGAATGTGCTTCTAAACCGGTGGTACAACAGACTTCCTTCCTGTGCCAGATTCTGCGTGTAAATTAGGAACAGAAGTAGCATTGATTATAGGGAAAATGATAAAGCCTAAAATTACTCTGCATGGTTCTGAGCGCTGCTTGCCAGCAGTAACGATATTTGTTTCACATTGAATAAGACCCTTCAGATCTGGCCTGACAATGAAGGACAGTGAATAGCTCTAATGTGGGTGAGCACAATAATTTGGAATGACATTCATATCCTACTAAACAATTAATACACTCAAGGTGACCCCTCAATATCCCTTCCTGCCCACCAAGATGATGGCCTTGTTCTTCAACTCTTCTTCTGTCTTCCAGCAGTTGTATGTGGGTTCTGCAAGACTGAGTTCAGGCTTGGGGGATTGCAGAGCTCTTGCTGCTGTGACACTATGGCTGGGGTAAATGATGTGTGTAGGAATGATGGTTGCTGCAATCAGTATTCAAAATGTTTGTCTACAAGCTGAGCGGCTCATTAATTACAGGCTATAAAATGCTACTTTGCTTCTCCTGGCTCCCTCAATCTAATTTGCAGGCATTTCACTCAGCCTTCTCCAGATAATGCATGGATTCAGACAACGAAAGAATGCCCAGTAAAATCACAGTTGTAGCTCTGTCAAGTTGCCTCATCCCCAAAGTTAGCCTTCAGCAACAGAGGTGAAGTATAAAATTAAGCTAGGGGAGTGAATTGTCATGGACAGTTTTTGATAAATGATTCTTCTTCTCTTCCTGTTTCCTTACAAGTCAGATTATTCTTTCATTTACATGCAGCTAAAACTGGCTTTGATCTTGCTGATAATTATTATATGCATGTTGCCATATAGATATATATAATTTTTTCATTATTATTTTGCCTTGAATATCTCTGAGAATAGAGACTTCACAGCATCTCCTGTGCTCCAGTTTGACTGTTCTCACAGTTAAAAGGTCATTGTGTGTTTAGATTAGAATTTCATGTCTTTTAATTTGCTTGTCCTGTTACTGGACACCACTGAGAAGAGCCTTGTTTCCTCTTCTGTGCTCCCACTCATAAGGTTTTAATAAACATTGCTAAGATCCACAGCCTTCTCTTCTACAGGCTGAACCGTTCCAGTTCTCAATCTCTCCTTGTATGAGAGATGCTCCAGCCCTTTCTTCATCTTTGTGGCCCTTTGCTGCACTTGCTCCAGTAAGTGCATGTCTTCCACTGAGGAGCCCAGAACTGGACACAGCACTCCAAGTGTGGCTTCACTAGCACTGGATAGAGAGAAAAGATCACCTATCATAACCTTCTGGCAACACTGCTTAATGCAACCCAGGATGCTTTTGACTGCCTTTGCCACAAGCATACATTCCTGGTTCATGGGCAGCATTACTCTTGGACAAATTGCTTTTGCAGCTGCTGGTTCTTTCTAATTCTATGTTTTTTTCTGGTCTGGATGGAATAAATGGGGTTTCTTCCCAATGGTAACTTCCCTATCCCCTCACCCCAACATCCTCATTTTATTTGCTGTAAGCTTTCTGCAGCAATTAGGCCCTGTTACCAAACCTGACAGAACTCAATCCCATTCTACCAGTGTCAAATCTAGATGTAGGAAGTGACTAAATGTAGAGGGACACACACGCAAACAACCATCATTTAGAGAATGGAAAAGGGCAGCTTCAGAGTGATTGTATATTGTGCTAATTTTTTTTCTTTCATGTTAAGTTAATGGGAGTCTATATGATGTGGTTAATTAATATCTATTAAAGTAGCTTAAAAGGGGGGGGGGAGCATAGAGAGGGTGGAGAGAATTCTTGTCTTTGAATAGCATTGTTACTCAAACTTTGAACACTAAGGTTTGTCCCCACAAAAGCTTTGCCTTACAATACGTGTGTGCTGTCTAATGTGAAAGAAGTGTATAGAGGTATTCCTGCAGTAAACCAAGCAAATCTAGTCAGAGATGAATATTGAGATAAAATATTGCCTTTAAATATTCTTTATGGATTCTTAGATGAATAAAAGGTACTAAAGTCAGCAAGACTTTACTTATTACCTCTGATGTGCAGTTGTGTTAGCTGTGCACAGGAAGAGTTCATGCTGTTAAGTCTCCAGCTTCAAAGTCTCCATCCCCACAGGGCTGTGCTGCTGTCTGTTCAATAGATGTAACTCCTTAAGGTGAATACATAATTTTATTTAATCTCTATATTATCAGTCAGATCAAAGTAAAACCAGGTTTACTTAGTCCTTGTTTACTGAAAAACTAACTGTAGCTTCATTTATAGTGCTTGCTATGATTTGACTTGGGTTGCCAGATGTATCTATTTAAACAGTGTGTCATGGAGAGATAGTAGTGTATTTAAGATTCAAAAGGGATACTGAAACTTGAATGTACCTAACAAACATCTGCCTAGTTCACTGCTTATCCACAAAAAAAAAAAAAAAAAAAGCTCCAGACTCTTATCTTGTTTGTCTCAGAATCACAGAATTGTTCTGGTTGAAAGGATCAGCATGAGTATATTGCCCAAGATTGTATCTGGTTGAGTTTCGAGCAGTTCCAAATACAGAGAATTTGTTAAGCTCTCTGGGATACCTGTTCCTATGTTTGACCACCCTGATAGTAAAAAAAAAAAAAAAAAAAATTAAAAATTCTTACAATTTCCAAGAGAATGAGAGGGAACCAAGGGACTTTTTTCTTCCTACTTCCATGGCAGGTTTTTTGTGTTGACAACCTGGTATGCAATTTGATGTCATGCTTGTTTCTTCAAGCAGGGAATGTTAAGGTAGATCCACTGACAGTTATGGAAGTATAGTTAAAAAGTAGTACAAAATCTTTAAGACTAGGAAAAGTGCTTGGAATACTGTATGAGAGGTTATATATAAACAGGAGTTTGTTTCTGAATGGATTTTTTTTAGAGCTAGATTGAGATGAACCAAACTGATTTCAGGCCTAGTTGAACCAAGATAAACAGACCGAACAGATAAACTGTTCACATTCTTCAAGATAAATTCATGCAGTGTACCTGACAATATTACCAGCTGTTGTAACCTTCAAAGGAGGATAACATCAGATGCCCAGAGAAGCTTTTCCAATCCAATTTATTCTCATATGTGCTACTCCCTCTTGTTCACTAGTAGTACTTTAAAAAAAGATGACTAAAGCCATGCAACTTTCTCCCTGTGAGAAAAGCCAGCTCCAACTGAGAAATCCCCAAGTCCTTTAAGGAATAAATCCATACCTTCTGATTTTGGGTTTTACAATAAAAAGTATGGTTTGTTTTAATACCCCAGTTCATTCATTGCCTATCAGTCCCATGAACTTCCAAAAGGGAAAGAGAAAATGACCTTCCACTTATTCAGGTCATTGTGGGCAACAAAGTTGACCTGTGTTAGGCTTCTTGTTGAGGATGGTGATGTTCTGATGTATTCTAAATTTATGAGAGAAGATTTCGTAAACTTGTGCTCTTACCAAGCTAACGCATCCCTCCTGTTATGAAGGGTATTGCAATAGGGATCTGCAGCAGCTAAAATCTGGACTTGTTGTCTTTTATTAAATAGATTGCCACATCCCTTGACAATGGTTATCAAAAGCTTATTCTACAAGGAAACATAGGATCATTTCTGTGTCAATGGCAACATATGCTGCCTGCATTTCAAAATCCTCAGAAGTGTTCAGAACTGCCATCTTTCTGGGTGAGAAAGCTGTGCTGACAAATGCAATGTTTCAAGCTTCCCTGTCTTGTGGAAAGGACCTGATGTCCTGTAAGTATGATGAGCTTTGTTTTCTGATGCTCCTGGTATTTTGAGGCACATCGCATTCTGGTGCGCTGAGATATTCACACATGGGAGGAATTTCTATCTTGGGTTGTTTTTGAATGGTAGATAGGAGAATTACATGGGTGAGACAGAGTCAGATCTGGGAGTATTTTGAGCATAAATGTATGGCCAAAAAATGCTTATGGGATTTTACTCCTGCATGGAACAGGACTCAGTTTCCGTCTCTTTACTCAGCAAGTACAGGTACAAACACCACTAGTGTATTTGCAACAGGACCAGAGGGTCAAATGAAAGATACAAAACTATAAGGCAAGAAGAATAGGATGACATTTATGAGTATGGAGTTGAATTCACACCAAAGTCTTCCTTCCTAAGTGAGTTAATTAAAGCAGCAAGATTTTCCTCTTTGATTTCCTTTCTTTGCCTCACAGTATTTCAAGGTCTGTGTTGATTTAGTTTGATAATTTAAAACTTTGATGCAAGTGCACTTAGTTATCTGGTAGAACAGATTTTTCTAGTGATGTGCCCTAGCACACTCTTCTCCTCCCATCTCTGCTATCAAATTTGTCTTTGACTTCTGCCCTGTTAAACTTTAAGGTAAGAGCAGTTTAAGCAAAGTTCATTAGCTAGTTGATTCTATTAACCTGCATCATTTTTCTGTGGCAGCTCTGTGGTGAATATAAGGCTGGGCAATCTCTGTCCTTCTCTGTGCTAATCCTTTTCCCTGTAAACTGTAAAATCAAAGCAGACAGCAAGCAGATTTCCATCTAAGCTCTAGATGATTTTTCAAGGGAGTTCTACTGAAGTTACCATGTCTAATTATAAAGCAAAAGGCCATCAGACCAGCGCTGCCTGGTCACACCAGTGGAAGAGTTTCACCTCTGCCTAGCAAACATCAGGAGGGTTGGGTGCAAGGTAGGACTGTGCCCAGGGCTCTTAATTTCAGTCAATCTGATTGAGCCATGTGAAGGCACTGAAGGAAAACTTCCTCAAGCACAACTGTTCTGTTTGTTATGTGACATTATGACTCTACTGACATCATTATGTTTTCAGAAAGATTCAGAACAACAACATAAGAACAAAAACATAAGGGCAGTTAAAAAAAGGGCAAGATTTCCAGTCTGAAAATTCTGATGGAGTAATACCTAGGCTGTATCTTTCCCTGGCAATACGAAGAGCCAGCACAGATCTGTTTATTCCAAATACTTATGTCCCTTGTACATGAATGAAGGGGAAAAATGTACTCTGAATCCAGTATTACAGGCATTGAAATGGTTTTTATTTTGTTAAGAACAGTCTTTCCTATAATATATTCTTGATGCTTTTCCTCCTGTGGGCTGGGCTATACTTCACACATAGCTGTACAGAAAAGAAGGGATCAATGCAATCTTTCAATTCTACTAGCAAACCCTGAGCTAGAAATTCACATTCCAGAGTTGCTGAGAGGCAGGTTGGCTCTGTTTGGTGTCTGAAAGACAGTGGCTACCTGATGACTGATAACTGCATGAAGTCCTTGCTGTGAAATAGCAGAAAGTCATGTAACATGCTCAACTTAATTAGTTCAGTCACTTCCCACAGTGGTAATTTTGCTGAATGTTGATAAAGAATAGATCTAGCTTATGCATTCAGAAAGAGACATCTTTTAAAAAGCTAATAAATGCACAACAAGGGTAATTCAGCCGCTGCTAACAAACAATGCCAGTGCTATAGAGAATTGTGTATCAGTCTAATATATGTATGCTGTTCAACATATGAAATTAAAGTGTCACAAAGTCAAGTGTGTGTAGCAGTAAATACGGAGGAGGAAGATGAAGGTGGGGATATATGAAAGTCAAGTCTCTCTTTATCATCAGTTATAGTCTAGTTTCCTGAGTGCTTCTGGAGAAAAACCCTGGAAGGTAAGGGAGCAGCCAGGGCATTTACTGCAGAGCAGGGCTCAGTTTAAATAGCAACATATTCAAAATGTTGCAGCATAAAATCTTTTTTTGTGATCTGCATCATACTTGGCAAATTGTTTGTGTGACTTCTAATTGTGAACTTCTAGAATGTGGAGAGTAGTATTGATACGTGGTGCAGAAAATGAAAGGCAGAGAACAAAGATGGTGCTGGTGAGAAATGGATGAGAGGGGAACAGCAGGTAATGAAGAGGAACACAGCAGATAGGAGGCTTTAGATCATTTAAAGGATAATAGATGAGAAAGGTAGTTCACTGTAGATAAATGTGTAATAATGATGACTTTGATGAATCCTTTTCAGTCTAGACTCTGTCTTTCACAAAACAGTGCTGTAAAAAAAAAACCAAACCCCAAACGATAACCTCCCCCCAAAAAAACCCCAAAACCAACCAAACAACCTCCCCCAAAACAAAATAATCCCAAACCAAACAAACAACCCCCCAAAAAAAACCCCAACAACAACCAAACCAAAACACCAAAACCAAACCAAAGCACAAAAAAACCCCCAAACTCCAAAACTAAGAGTCAAAAGACATAGCTATGTGTGCTGTTAATGAATAACAAATGGGAGGAATACAAATCTCTGTGTGCAGAATGGTACTTGCTGGTGGTGATCTTGATCTAGGATACTCGGGAGCTACATAAAATAAAAAGGACAAAGGAAGGAAGGGGGAGAGTGAACCTGAAAAAAAGGCAAAATGTTTAGCTAACTAAAACTGAGTTGGGAAGAGTGTGCTTGCATATGTGGACTTCTGATGTCAAGATAACCTACAGAGAAGAATTGGTCCTAAGTGTTTCTTTCGGTTTATTACTAGTGATTGTATTAGGAAGCAGTGATATTACATATATTAAGAAGGCAAGTATTGACTAGAACTCTTTTATTGTGGTGGGGAGAGAAGTCTCAGAAACTGGTGGAGGGACAGGTAACACTAAAACCAATGACCCAGTTTTCCCTTTGCTGATGACAGTCGTGCAGAGACCATAGCTGCACCCGTCTGGGTAAGTCCCTCCTGCTGATGCATGCAAGGAGGAGTGCAGGCTGATTTTTATTTTTTATTTTTTTTCCAAAAGGAGAGCCCTTTGCTCCCTGCTAGTGTGTGGAGATTTCACATAGTAGTATGTAGAGTGGTTGTTACGGAGGCAGGACTGCTGGCCATTTTGAGGCCACTGAATAAATGACCTGTAATTCTGTCACATTTAGCTCTGGGGTTGCTGAAGCTGTCTGCTTGGTGGCAGATTGAAGTTCAGTGCCGAAGGAGAAGGGATTGTGGTTTTGCACCCTGTGAAAGCTTAACCACGATAAAACTTCCCCAGGTCCTTCTTACTGAAACAAAATAATTTAGCTGGGAAGAGCAGGAGGACTCTGATATGATACAGGCTGACAAGATTTGAAGCACTGCGTCATTCAGTTTGAAGTTAAAGAAAACTTAACTGAAGAGCCACCATTTTATCATTTTAGGACTTTCTTCTGAAGTGCAGATTGTGCTTTGTTCCTGTCATGTTTTCCATAATGATGGTATATTAACTTTGGAGACTCCAGTGCCTACAGGTGCTCTGGAACAACACTTGACACCAACTTGAAGGATTCAAGGTATAGTGGCTTGAGTTCTTGTCAAGACTGTATGTACTTCTGTGGCAAAAGTTCTGAAATTCTTCTGAGCGTGGTTACAATTTGTTCTTGGCCAGAGAAGCATTAATAAAGCCTCTGTCACTGTATTTTGGAACTTGGGGTTTTTCACCTATTTACATCTAAGTTTGGTAGTTATTTTCTATAAAGCTGAACAGCTGGCTGAAAGCAAAGAATGAAGAAACATATATATATACACAAATATATACCTGATATGTTAGTAATCAGTTTTTCCATGCTCATAATGCCAATGCAAACCAAAGGCTTTTTACCATTTAGTTCACATAAGTGGAGTTGTAGAAGCAAAATAGCAATTTTTTCAGCAATGGATTTACAAATCCTGTTGTGATACAGAGTGAGTGCCTTTGTGGTTTGCTGGCTAGTTTTCATTTGAATTGAGCCCCAGACCTGGCTATGTTGCTTACTCTGTAATAGTGTGAATCGCTTTGCTTCTATATATTTTAGTCATCTTCATTGTACAGGTGTTGAGAAACTCTAAGAAGTTTTGTAGAATACTTTGAGGTTTATATTGTAAGAAATATTAGAAAAATACAGTTATTCATAATACTAGCTTATTACATATATGGTTAAATTTCTGTATTATCAAATGAATGATGCAGACATAAGATCTTTGTCCAATACATGTTGTTAGAGAAGAGTAGATCATTGTGTTACACAAATGAAGTATGATAGATTAACAAATTGCAAGTCAACCAACCACAGTTCTGTGTATGCTTAAAGGCATATTAAAAATAATAAACTTGATTAAATGCTGCTTATTTTACAACTGATCTTGAAGCCATTTATTTTGTTGCTGTTTATAGGTCCTTCTGGCATCAGAACATGGGGAACCAAACTAAAACGTTTTAGTGTGCCTTTGTGCACCTGAGCTATATGAAAGATGACTCAATTTCAGAAGATACTTCTGTATGGCTGGTGAAAGAACTGTCTGCATTTGTCTACATCATTCTGGGGTGGTGACTGTGTAGGAATACTTCCTCAAGAGACTGCAGTTGAAAGAAGAAAGATGTTGCACGTAAGCAATAAAAGCTTGGCCAAACTCTGACTGAAACAGGAGAGGAACTCTAAGACAGCAAAAGAGAAACCTGTTTCCTCCCTAGCAAACTTCTGACTTAATATAATTTAAAAGGAGGTGTGCTTACTGACTTTCAGTAGGGACTTGAAACCTTTATCAGTGACTGAGTTGATAGATACTATGTTTGTCCCTACTGAGGTTGCAAGTCCTATTTTCAAGCATTTTAAATTAACTAAGCACAGTTCTTTCTCTCGCACTTTCTCTCTTTTCACAAAAATTCCATGTATAGCTCTATCTATGTATCTTTCAGGAAGGCATTTGTAGAAGACAACTGCTTTGTAATGAATCTCTATACAACCAGCTGAAAAAAAACTTAGCTAATATTTTTGTGAGGGAGAAGAAAATGAGGACTGAGCAGATGCCTTCTCTCGGTGGTAAAGAAAATACTGCACCCGAGAAAGGCAGAGTTCCCACTTCATGGGTATCAGCATGCCATTCAGTGCCATAAACATGTAGCATTAATACCAGAATAAACCACTCCCACAGTAAAGTGTGAAATTGCAAGAAAAAAAATCTGCCAAAACAACAAACGCTATCGCTACTGAAGAAAAGTATCAGAGTAAAGTCTTTTCAAGGGATCCCAGCGGGATGGAATACGTTAGAAACACAGACTGTACTCTGAAAGCAAGAGAAGAGTGAATGGCTCCTGTGAAACCATTAGAAATAAAGATCTCAAAATGGCTTGCAGAGACACAGGAAGGGCTTTGTCCCAGGGAGCATGTGCTGTGCTCTTGCTCTGAATTTCCTACTTGAGATCTTTAACTGAGAATGTTTTGCCTTAATCCAGGCTTGACTCATCTAACAACAGAATTAAATATGAATTAGCAGTAACTAAATAAACAGGGCATGAGGTATAGCTATGCGTAAAGATTTGCTGCTTTGAAATGGAGCCATTAGTACTGAAGAGTTCAGTAAAAAGAAGTGTCAGTCACAAGGGCCGACAAGGGCCTCTGCGGGGGCTTTCCAGAGCTGGGAGAGGGGCTCAGCTGTGCCATGGGCTGGCAGCTGCCGGGCGGGCTGCTGAGGCTGCTGACCTGACAGATCATGACAGATCTGCTGCCTTTTGGGAGCAAAGATCAGAGGCATTACTGAAAGGGTACCACAGCTGATCAAAAGCACAGACTACTCTCCTCTGTTACTCTTTCATGTGGGCCTGAGTGACACAGCAAACCATAAACAGCAGAATCAAGGAGGAGTATAAAGACTTAGGGATACAGGTAAAACACTCTGGTGCACAAGTTATCTTTTCCTTAGTCTTACCAGCTGGAGGAAAGGGGCTAGCTAGAAAAATATAATGCACATCAACTTCTGGCTAGGTGGGTGGTGCTGTTGAGAGGGCTTTGGCTTTCACGCTAATGGGATGCCCTTCAATAAGTAAAACCTGTTAGGGAGGGATGGGATACACCTGTCTGGAAAAGATGAGAGAATCTTTGGTAATAAAATGGCCAGCTTAGTGAAAGGAGCTTTAAAGTGAAGGAGTTGGGGGGTGGGGTCCCAAATGGAAATTCTCCTGTCAATGCATCCACCTGGGGAATAAGCCAGGTCAACCAGACTTGCTGCAAATGCTCCTTAGCTACCTCTAAAGACAAGAACCAGAAGGCAAACCATCCTGGGGCTGTGTCTAACTAGGGGATATCCTCCCACTCTCCTCCAGAAAACTAGCATGCTTGACCACCCCTCTGAAAAGCCTGTACACTAACGTGTGTAGTATGGGGAACAAACAGGAAGAGCTAGAGATCTATGTGCAGTTGTAGAGCCATAATCTTGTTGCAGTTACTGAGACATGGTGGGATAGCTCATGACTGGAATGCTGTCATGGACAGCTCTGTACCATTCAGGAAGGATAGGCCAGCAAGGTGAGGCGTTGGAATGGCTCTTTATGTGAAAGAGCACCTGGAATGCACCAAGATCTGCCTAGGAGAGAATGAAGAACCTGTTGAGAGCTTATGGGTAAGAAATAAAGGACAGGCTAACATGGATGACACTGTTGTGGGTGTTTACTATAGGCCACCTGATCAGGATGAGGAGGTTGATGAAGCCTTCTGTAGACAGCTGAAAGTAGCCTCATGATCCCATCTGCCCCCTTTATTTTGTCCTGGGAAGGTCACAACTGAAATAAATAATGTATCTAGTTCTGGGCTTCCCAGTTCAAGAGACACAGGGAGCTACTGGAGAGAGTCCAGTAGAGGGCAACAAAAATGACTGGAGGACTGAAGCATCTCTGCTGAGGAAGGGTTGAGAGAGCTGGGACTATTTAGCCTGGAGAAGACTGAGAGAAGACCTTATCAATATCTGTAAATATCTAAAGGGTGGGTACAAGGATGGAGCTGGACTCTTTTCAGTGATGCCCAGTGATGGCACAAGGGGCACAAGTTGGAACACAGGAAGTTACAGCTAAATATGATAAAAAACTTCTTTATTGTGAGGGTGATGGAGTCCTGGAACAGGCTGCTGAGGAAGGTTATGGAGTCGTCTTCTCTGGACATGCTCAAAGCCCACCTGGATGCGATCCTGTGTTATGTGCTCTAGACAAACCTGCTTTGGTGGGTGGTTGGACTAGCTGATCTCTACATCTCCCAACTCCAATGATTCTGTGATGATATTTTTTTTTTTTTAAATTAATAAAATAAGCATAATCCTGCATTCTGGAGAAGGTAGAACTTCCTGGTGATTTTACTGAAGCATTGTGAGTTGGTGTTATTTTTTGTTTGTTTGTTTGTTTGTTTTTGTTTTGTTTTGTTTTTAAACTTGAAAATGAGGATTCAGATGGTTTTGATGATCAACCACTGTTCCTGAGTGAGCAAAAGCAAGAGCTGTTACTGGTTGTATTTTTTTTGCAGAGAGGAAAAGCTCTTCTGGTCTCTGCCTTTCAGGACAGAGTGTTGACAGAAAGATGTTGCATTTTTTTCAGTAGATATAATAAAAGTGCAACAACTTTATTTCCTATTTGTGTCAGTGAAAGTGGAATAAAGAGCTCTGCTCTCCACATAATATGTGAAGAGTTGCTGCTTTTTGAGTTTGTGATTCTGTCTCTTGCACAATGGAGCTTGTGTCACAGTGCATGTTATTGCATACAAGATCTTTAAACTGGGCTGTTAAAATGTGATGTACAGAAAGTACACACCTTATTAGTGATGTTTGATAGTCCTCTTGAAGGTCAGATGAGATTCCGTTGAGTCCTGAGCTATTTCTATGCTTCCATTGCTCAGTACCTGTATAGTTATCTTTTTATTATTCTATTATGCTGTTTCACTATACTGTTACTAGTTGAAGTTCATCAGGAGAGAATGGGAGTGGTTTAATATCCTAAATGCAATCTCTGCAACTTTGATTTTTATACTTATGAAAATGGAGCTACAACCATGATGCATTTAGGGAAAAATGATGTTCCAGTGGACTTATCTTTTTATTAAAGGGAAGATCACTCAGGAACCCTTGTCAGTCTTCAGCATTAGCAAATGAGACATCATGTCTCATAAAACAAAGGTAGGAGGCACGGAAGTGTGAAGCTCTTGGCCCAACAGTGACTCCCTTTTTTCTAACTAATATCAAAGAAACAAAAAAATAGGTATTAACTGTATTTTTTGTAAACAGGCAGTGGTGTTACTATTTATGTGCAAAGGGAAGATGAAGTTTAGTTGAGCTGTTCTCCTTCTTGTGACCTCATGTCCTCTGAACTGCAGTTCCTGTTGCTGATGCTGTGGGATTTGTCTGCCAGTGATCATGCAGCACACTTCTTGTATGCTTTTGTAACCTTGCTTGTCTTCTAGGAGTCAAGTAACTAGAAATTTTCAACCAATTAATTCTCTTACTATGTTCCGATCTGCTGAACAGCTGTTCAGGCTTTAATCTGTGCCAGAGATGCGTTTGGAGCAGAAGCTGAATTTTTCTTTGGAAACACTGGATGCAACATAAGTTTGAATGGGGACAGAGGGTAATACCTCCTGAGCAACTAGGAAGATTATGAAGGGCAATAGTGCAGGGCTGTGCATCTAAATCTTGGTTAGAGCTGTTGGTTCAACCACACTTGGGAAATGCCTTGAAGAAGGTCAGAAACTCAGAAAATCTATGTGTGTGTGTGTGTGTGCTTATGTGATCTGATGTGGAAAGGCAAACAATGTTCATACCATCAAAACCTGCAATGTCAGAGTAGGAATCTCTGCCTGTTGCAGGACCTGTAGGGATATGTTAAAATAATCTTCTGGTTCCTTTAATTTTTTTTTCCCCAGTGTTTATGTGAAATGTAAGACATTTAGCATCTATTTTTTTTGAGTTTGTGGTCTTATTTTCTGGTTTTAGCACTCCATTTGTCTGTATTTTCTCAGAAACACATTTGCCTTGCATGCTGCTGATGGCAATGTGCTCCAATGGAGAAAGTATTTTATGAACACTTGGGTGTTATCTGTGCTACATCCTTCCAGATGGCTCAAAACCCTGGACACTGGAATAAGGTATTTTCAGAGAGAAAATGATTTCACTCATTTCAGCTTTTCTAGTAATGAATTATATCTAGAGTTACAAACTGACAGTTGCCAGCCCTGAACAGTCCAAATTTGATCTTAAGCTTTTTTAGCTCTTATTCCTGTAGAGTGCTGCTATTTTGCTGCCTCATGCTGATAACCTCATTCTACATAAAGGACTCCTAACCTGAATAATCAGTTTCTTAGAGATGTACCAAACAAGCTTAACCTAAAAGAAAAAAAAATCACATTTGAAAACAGGTCAAAAAACTCTCCCTTACTCAGGTACATATTTTAAATTAGGACTCATAGGGCTCTGGATATGGGGACAACAAGATTTTTCTAGTGACTTGATAAATGAGCACAGCCAGGATGGCAATGGCTTTTGGTCCTACAACACATGAAATTTGTGTGCTTGGATATGCTGATAACCCAGATGGTGATAAATATTTTCTAGGAGATAATCTTCCATCCTGTAGAAGGGAGTTTACTAACCATAATCCAGACAGTGTTAACTACTTGAAATGGGACCACGGTGTCCTGTTGTCCAGAAGTTTCTGTCATGTGACTGAGCTGAAATCTTTGCTCTAGATAGAGAGAGGACTGGCAGTTATTAAGTAGTTATTCCTTTATGATAGAGCCACATACTAATATTGGAAGTTTAACTGAAATGCTGTACAACTAAGTGTATTTTTACGAGTGGATGCAGCATGGACTGAAGGATGTACTTTTAAATGATGGAGAGATAGGAGGTACTTTCTGGCTTATGAACTGGGGACTATCAACTGAGGCAGAATTCCCATTTAATTCACGGGTGAATGGGGAATCATTTTTGTAATAGGATAGTGATGTATGAATCAAATGTTTTTCTTCTCACTGACAGGACAATCTTTATAATTACAGATGGGCCATGCTTCAGTTGCCTTACACTTTCAGCAAATGACATTGAATATTAGTGATTCTGCCCTATCTGCAGGAAGTGGTTCAAAGCTGCAATTCTGCAGAATGACTGCGTATTTTGGAGTCTTACGCTGCTAAATTGAAGTACTTCTGACTTGAAAATTGCATCCCTAGTGCTGCAAGTGGTGGCAGAGTGATTATTTGTACCACAGCAAAATATGAATAAACTTGTGACAATGTAGTTTCTTTCACATATTATCTGTGTTTATAGACAGCAGCTATTTTATTGTGAGATATGGGGAAGAAGTGTTTTGGGACTTTTAAAAATGCTCATATGTGACAGGAAGAGAAAGCTTAGGGCTATTGAAAGGGATACTTCCAAATACAATGATGCAGTTGTGGCAGAGGCAAGCTAGGTAATGCACAACTCTTCAAATTATGATCTTCCAAAATGAGCAAGTCTTTCCAAAGGGGCTTTGGAAGAAGAATGTTAATGTGGGCCATCTGTGGCAAAATGTGATCTGTGATGGGCCTCAGAAGAGATGGTCCAGTGCAGGGAGCATAGTCTAGGACCATAAGGTGGGAAAAGGAAGATGCAGTACGAGGATGATGATGAGAAAATTGCTTGCTGGTGGCAGACACTATGTCAGAAGGAACAGCACTGGCCTAGAGCTGCTCAAGTATCAGCATCCAGGATGCTGGACACAGAGGGACACAAAAACCTGCATTCTTCTGCTCACCTGTTATGTCAGCTCCTTTGGACACTGATTTTTTATTTTTTATTTTTTTTGGCCTTTACTTTGTGCCATTCTCAGGGTGCTTCATAGATGAAATGCATATTCTTCCCGCAGACCTCTACAGAGCAGACAGATGATGGCTGTGCAGGGTAAGATCTTTAGGACAAGGACTACCTCTTGACTATGGACTCTTCACTGACAACAGCCATCTTACTTCTTGGCATGTTTTTTTTGTGTGATGATGAGTGAAGGTGATGAGCACTTTGCTCTGAGTAGTGCACAAAAGGAGAAACCAAGGAGTTTCTCATAATTGACTAAGACAAGATCGAAGTTCTCATGTCAGCATCTCTATGAATGTCAAAACCTCTAAGAATGCTTTTCTGGTTCATACAGCATATAATTTTCAAGACACTTTCCAGGAGTCATGAGGACACTCCTGTCTTCAATATAGCAGAACTTTTGAGATGTGAGGATCAGGACATTTTATTGTTGCTTATGAAATATAATAATTCATCCTTAATGCAGCAATTGGATGTAGAGCATTTAGTTGTACACACATAGCTGAAGACATGCCACTACTATTGGAGTAAATGGTTATGGTGCTTACACGTCTTAGAAAATTTTCTGAGTTGTTGGGATGGGAAAATAATGGAAAGGCGTTAACTTGGCTAATGCTTCCCACTCCAGTTTCTCTCTGCTTCCCTGCATTGATCATATTCTCCTCACAACTGCTTCCACCTGGAAGTGAAGAGAGTAGGTCTACTTCTTTATGGCACTTGCAAGTGACTTGTCTGGCTTAGAGGTCCCTAGGTTTTTATGATTTCTATAAATGCAATCTTTGTACTTTATTTTTTTCCTTGCTCCTTCTCACTGTTTCCTTCAGGGATTGACTTTTTGTTTGTTCGTGGTTTTCTTTTTTTTTTTTTTTTCCTTTTTTTTCTTTGTCTGAGGTGACTGTAGTTCTTAAGATACCTCAACCATTCTTTGGAACAGTCCTTGCAATTTGAAATTTGATGTTTCACTTCATGCTTATTTTTATTTTAGACCTATCCATCCTACTTGTGAGAGTGGTTGTATTTTTTAGACGTCTGCTAATTGCTTTTGCATTCCCATTAAACTGCAGCAGCTTCTGCTGCCCTTAAACTTGAACAGGATTAATTTCAGTTATACATCGTCTGTCTCTACTTCTTTCTTTAGTGGGCTTTTCCATACATTAGTGAGGCAGAATTGTACTTCTGTTGTTGTTTTATGTTAGCTCAAAGCCAGGCTTCCAAATGTCAAAATCCTTTGTGTTCTTCCTTCAGTTCTTAGTGTCTCTGAGCACTGAATGCTAGATAACATCACTCTGGGGGCTAACTATCAACTATTACCATCATTGCCCATATTGTGCTGTTAGACTAGAAAAGTAAACATCCGTTGGCTACTTTCATGTTGTAGACATTGCTTTATTATGTAGACATGCCTGTGAATATTCATAAACCACACATACTGCTTATCTACCTATTTTAGCATATACTCCAGGTGTTACTTTCACATTCAAAGAAACATTTGAATCTTAAATATTTTCTTGACTCTATTTTGAATTTCCATCTCTGGTGCACATTTGGCTTCTTTCTGTAGTGTATCATGATAGGATGTGAACATTTTTAATATTTAATAATTTAACATGTTTAATATGCCATTTAGTTAATTTCCCCTGCAAATCCTTAATGATGAAAACTTTTGTTTAGACTTTTTCCTTTACCTTGCGCATCATGATGCATTAATCTCTCTCTGAAGTTTCCTCCCCGCCCCCAGGTTTATACCCCTAGAAGTGCATTCTCACTCAGGCCAATTTCAGTTACTATAAGAATTAGGTTTTCTCTGACATTTGTTTCAAATAATTTACCTAAGGAGCAGAAATAATATCTGGAGCTAATTTCACTAATTTCCCTGACATTACCCAAGGCTGCATATAAATCACTATGTACATTACATTTTCTTGACCACTAATTTTGCTGTTCTCCCTAGAAGCACTGACCAGGGCCAGAGCAACCATTATCCCAGACTTCCATGAGACACAGTCTGTTATTTTCACTTGAAGCAGGACCTATGATAAATTAATTTCATTAATTTCAGCCAGTGCCTAACTCTTGGTTTCTGATCAGTTTTTTATTTTGCTCAGAGATCACTAGCTGCTAAAGCATAACATCAGTCTTCAAATAAGTGAAATCACATCTCTCCTTTCAGAGCTTAGAGGCAAAGGGCCTCTTCTGAAGCTTGCTTTAAGAAGGTTTAGCTCCTGTGCCCCTTCCATACTGCCTTTGGAGCCCTGACAGCAAAGCATGTTGTGCAAGTTGTCCCTAACCCACAGCAGGTAAAGTCCTCTGAGTTACTGCAAACAGTGTGAAGGGTTTGGGCTGATATCTTGGCATTTTTTTCGTAATGCAGATGAGGGTGAACTCACATCATTCACCTCAGCAAAGGTGCCCATGTGAACAGCCTTCCAAGCCCTTGGTGGTGATACATGGTGATGATGCGGTCACCAGTTCCAGGTGGACATCTTGTTTGTCCTTTGCATGTAATGGACAATGAGTCCAGTTCCCTCTTAGTTGATAATACCTGTAGCAATCAAATTTGGAACTGAATTTTTTTTTCAGGACTTTATCAATCAGCAATTTATTACAGCATGGTCATGTGAAAGAAGCCCCAAGGTGTTGTGAGAAAAGCTTTGCTGAGAAGATGATCCTGAAATTGCTGGTGGCCCTCACAGCTTGTCACCAACAGACCTTAATGGCTCTGCCCAGCCTCATCTGGGACCCTTGACCACCACATTCTCTGCCCATGAGCACAGGGACTTCATTTAAGTCTAGGATTACAGACCCAGTTCTTGCACTACATTTTAGGTGTAGCTGTTCCTAGGTCTGTTCCTGGACCGTTGTTTGGTTTTCCTGAACTGACCTCAGACCTAACTTTTTCCTTTATATTTGCCTGATGACCACTGTACTGTTGACTGGACGTGTTGCTATCACCACCCCACTTTGCTTGCCCAGTTGTGGTGCTGAACCCTGTCAGTGGGCTTACTGCCCAGCCCGTGTTGTGGCCACTGCTAGCTCTTGGCTCACCATCACCTTAGTTTTAAAGTAATAATAAGACTTTATGCTTTCTCCTGTGCTTTGTAAGAAGGAGCATGACTTTATCTACTTCTGAGATTGAAAGGAGATAACCAGGTGGTGGTCATGCAAGTGGAGCGGAGATGCTTATCAGGAGCAAGTACCTATTTCTGATATACTGAGTGACAAGATATCCATGATGACAAGCGCATTAGGCTCAGCCTTATGTCTTGTGGGCCTCTGGGGAAAGGTTGGGTCTGACAGGTTTTCATATCCTCATTTCCCTCTTGGTGCTTCTTTCCTTCTGGCACAGGAGAGCTGGAATGCTGCTGGGCTCTGTCATTGCCTGTTTGCTGATCTGCTGGAAGGTGACTTAAGGAACAGGTTGTCAGCTCTGTGACTCCAACCAAATCCAATTAGTTGAGTTTTGGTGCTGCATTCCTTGCTGCTGTAACTTTGCGTGACTTGATGCAACACTAATTTTAGCTTTTTGGCCTCTGAAAAATCATCATTTCAGTACAGGAAAAGTTTTTAGGCTGCTGAAGGTGACAGTATGGCAGTTTGGTCTGCAGCCCAATAACTAATCCTCGGAAACAAAAGAATCACTATAACTTTCAGTTCTAATAATGACTTAGAAGCACAGCATACAGAGGTTTTATTTAATATTACTAAGATTTATCAATAGATGAGTGGAAATGGATATATTTAGTATCTTCTGGGATTCATTTGGGATTTTTCTGTAACTGACTTGTATGCTTTTTTTCCCTAGGCTCTTGGAGGAGATTTTGCTGACCTTGTAGGATGTAAAAGGCCAATGAACTCTCATTGTGTGAAATGTGTTCTGTCTTCATTGGGAGCAGATGATGCATCCGAAGGAGGTAAGCCTAAAGAATGTCTGTGTCAGTACATACTGCATTGGACAGAGCTTGCCACCAGCCTTGGTACAGAAGTTTTTAATTCATTCTAGCAGTGAAGACTGATGCTTCCAAAAGAATCTCAAGGTCTATTAACTTCTCTGAGGAGATAGGAGGTAATGCAGGCTTGATCCTCAATTTTTTTGGAACAGAATAGGAGCTAGATTATCCTGGAGCAATAAGATTTGGGTTAGTTTTGCTGTTCTATGTAAATCCTCAGGGAAATGATACCTCAGGAAGTCCTAATCAAGAAAAACAACAGTTATTTAAAAAATAATTCAATGCCTTCTATTGACACACGTATAAAACTTGATTTCATTTCTTCTCTCTTTACCTTTGGATATGTTATGAGATCCTAATGCCCATTATCCAGTAAAGATCTTTTTAAAAAATCACCAAACCAAACAACTTTTAAAATAAACTACACAACACAGATATTAACTAAGAAAAGAATCTTGTTGAGGTGCTGGATCTTCCAGGGAGGTGGAATTGAGCTGAGGTGACAAGAGAAAGGTCCCTGTTTTTTTCAGTTGGAAGTGATGTAGATTGTCCTTGGTTTATGGTCTTGTAGTCAGGGTGCTGATGAGCAGTGAGGGATGTTGGTCTGATATCTTCACCACTGCAGCAAAAGCAGGAAAGTGCAGTGAACAAGCATCCCTTCTCATTTCAGTCTGTGGAAGCTCACTGCAGACCTGATCATTGAGGCTCTTGTGTTCAAGTAGTGTGTGTGTGTGTGTGAATCAGAGAAGGCTTATTATTATTAAGGTTTCACACACTGTAAGGTTGTGAGCAGGTGAGATCAGGAGAGACTGTTAGGTTATCATAACTTACAGAATAGAAATATTTAGGCCATTTACTAGGAAAGAGGTTTAGATCTTTTACTGCCTGGCAAGTTAAAAGGTTTCTGTATCCGATATAGCTGTAAGATCCTGTGGAGACATATGGGTTAGACTTATCCTGTGGTGAAGGGCAAGGGATATTTCCTTAATGGTAATTTTTGTTTTGTTGTTGGAACATTTAAAAAAAAAATTATTTTATTTCTCCTTTAAATAATTTTATGGATTAGCAATGTAAAAAGAAAATGATGATGTGACTATAACAGGGCCTTATAATTATCTGAAAAATCTGGTCAGGAATAGGAAGGCTTAAAATCTGAGTGAGGCTCACAATTACCTGGGAGACCTTGGTCACAGTTGTTCCTGTGACTGATGCTAAACTTCCAGCCTTCCAACTGGCAACTGGGAATCTTTCAACTGTGATTTATTCTGGAAAGTGTGATTCAATTAGATCTAAGATTTCAAAAAAGCTTTACAGCCTAATTAAAAGAGATAGGCATATGAAGACACAATAAGGGGATGCCAAGCAGGGAATTTGTTCAACAGTAACATCCTCTGTGAAAATATAACGTTCAAACTTCACAGTGCCTAAATCCCAGCCTCACGCTTATTGGGGTTGAGGAAGGAGTTTTGATCACTTCAGAAAAGCTCTCAAGCCTAGGACATGAAGCTGTACTCTATCAAGCCATACCAATAAACAGAAGTGATTACACCATCTTGCTGATGGAGCCAAGTCTCCTGGTCTGCACTCCAGCCGTTACTAATTCATTCAAATAGGAGCAACTTGTTCCAGCTCCTGGGAAAGTCCCTTATACCTTGCATTAAGCAGAAGTACTTTCTCTTAGAGAATGTTGGTGGCTTCCCCCATCAGCATGAAGTGGCAAAGACTCTTCCTCCCTTCAGGGTGTAAGTGGAATTTGGGGTTGCAAAGGTGGCCTTAATCCAAACCTTTACCCTGTTATATGTCACTTTTCTACAGCTGCCCTGAGTAGATGCTAAAAGTGAAGTTCAACCTACAGTAAGTTATCTGAGAGCTCCTCTTTGAGTGGGATTATCTTAATAACCCACTGAGAGCAGCAGCGTCTACCACAGAGCAGGTAGGCCCACCTACGCTAGTTCATTACAGCATCGACCGTAACATTTCTTTGGCACTTCTTGTAAAAGAACCTGCTGTCTCCCAGCTTTTAAAGCTTTACATCCAATATATCAGGCTTCATCACAACAGTCACAGCCCAGTGAATATGAATTATGTCATTCCTAGTCCAAGGCTGCAGGCTTTGTATTGACGTGATGGTGCAAGGGATTCTCTGTGTGTTCCCCAGCCAGGCTGATTGTAGCTGTGATTGTTTAACAGTCAGGTAATCACACCATCGTTTGGCTTCATTTTAGCTTTATTTTATAATAACAGCAAGCAACAATGTGTAAAGTAAAAGATTGTGTAGCAGAGTGAAAAGGCAAGGTGATGTTGGAAGTTTCAGTTAGTTAGCAGTCACTACAGGAGAGCTGCCTTGTCATTTGGTAAAGCTAGTGTAGAGGTAACAGTGAATGACAAACCCCCTCACCAGACAAACAATTGGGAACCAAAGGAAAGAGAGATCATATAAACAGACCCTGTCAAGAAAACGTGAAAATTACCTTTAGTGGATTTGAAGATTGAGGAGGAAGAAGGGATTTGCACTGTCAACTTTGAACGTCTAGAAGTGAAGACCTCAGGATGCTGATGACTCATCATGCTGTACCCTCACTCGGCTCAAGGAATACTGAAACCATCAGACAGATGGACACTGGAAGGGTGAATATAATACCATAGAAAGGGTGCAAATATTTATATTGCTAAGGACTTTTACGTAACAATTTTAGATGTATTATTGTGGACTGTGAGTTGTTAGTATTATTGCAGTTGTTCTAATAACTAATAATAAATAGTGAATTTTAAATTAATTTGTCAAGATATTGAGTTCACAATAAGTTCTTAACTCCACATATAGTACGATCCCTTTTGGCCTCTAACCAGATTTTGGGACTACAAGTCAGAAGAGTTTCTCATAGCCTCTCTTTGCTTGATAATTCAACTTGTCAGAAGCTTTTAAACTCATCACTACTTGGTTGGGGTTTTTCCCTAGCCCTGTTACTTAATGTGCTTGAGGAGTATGGTTTCCTTTTAAGTGCCTGAACCCTGTGAATGGTGCAGGCTGTGTTGTTGTCCCTCCAAAAATAAGAATTCTTCCAGAATTGATCTGTGGCAATCGCAGAGGTCTGCATTTCTGTATGAAAATAAACATGAAAAAACTGTCAAAACAATGTAAGGGATATGAGTGACACAGGCTAGGGAATTCTCCTTGTCATCTCAACTGTCATTCTGTCTTCCTCAGAAGCTGCATGATCTGACCTATCTTCTGATATTGATCTAAAGTTGCAATTTTTTCCTTTATTCTCAAGCTATGCAGCAATAAAGGGGGGAAAACCAAAATAAAAATAATTTTGTTTTGTTGTCTGAAGTCAAAAGGAGATCTATTGCTCCTCACAGCCATGCTGTAGGTAGGAAGATCTCTCAAATTTTATGGGTTTAATTGCTAACTGAGTCACAGCAGTGTGTAATGAATTTGGAGGACAGTGTGTCAGGGGAGCCATAGTTCTGCCCAGGGCTTCCTAAGGCTTTTACGGGAACTATGCATCTGGCAACAGCAATATAAGTTACTCCTGCCCCTCTGAGGATTAACTTGTGTCAGAGCTGCTGCCTCAACACAGAGCAGCAGGCTGACACTGAAACATGCCTGTGTTTTCAGCAGCTGTTATGGTTCAAAGTCTGTTGCCCTAGTTCAAATTTCTTTTCAGTCTCTGGTGCAAACTAAGATGCTGTGGCTTGTGTGGTGGCATTTGGTCATGATCACCTGTCCAATGTGTCCTTCCCACTGAGGTGAAAAGCACATAGCAGCATCTAAAATTGCCACAGCAAGGTTCCCCAGGTGCTCATCTTCTAAGGGCCAGGCTTGTGCTAGTCACAGAAGCTCCTGAGGAGCTGCTTCATTGTCAAAGGCTGCAAATTTTATTTCATTCCAGACTTCCAGCAGCTGAAGATGCCTTTATGACAGAGTTTCTCATGGAACAGATAATGTTGTTTTCCAGGCTGTATGTCAGGGCTTCTCTTTCCATTTCATCAGTAAGTGTGTAGTCGCCGCAGTGAATATGTAGTGGTAAATACATGGTTTTGTAGGTTGTATTTCAGCACAGTAACAAGCAGATAGCCAAAGTATAAAGCTTCTTTCTTCCTGTGTTGCTTTGTGCATGTTGCTGTTAATGCTTTGAGGGCAAGGAGAGCTGCATTGCATTTCAGGAATTACAGCAGCACAGTTTATGATATAATTTTCTTTTCATGTCACTTGATTTGCTGACCTTAGTTCACAGATTCTGGTTTCTGAATTATCTGTGGGAATAAATGTAAGAAAGGCCTGTTTCCTTGCAATAGGCTTGGGCCTCACAATATACATTATTCTTTACCTCCTGTCAAGGACCAAACCACAGAAATATTTAGAAGCTGCAGGGAAATCTAACAGCATTTTCAGTGACTAGTGGTTTGTTTTGGTTTGTGTGGTGTTTGGTTGTTTTTTTTTTTTTTTTTTTTTTTTTTTAATTAAAGAACTGTAGGAAGAGTGGATATATCATATTAGCTGCTTGAGACTTCACTAGGGAAACCTGCATATTCCTTTTCTCATTAACTTGTGGATTACATAAATTGGGAAGGTTGCAAAGAGCTCACAGAAGTTGATGTTCCTTCTTCTTCCCTGCTTTTGGTGGAGATGAGCTGCTGTGCATCTGTCATATTAAAACATGTCTCCGGGTAATAACCCAAGCACTGTGAGCTATTTTAGTGCACCTGTGTATTGCCATGGAGGATTTCAAATACTACTTTCGAGTGTCTTTGGAGCTTCTTTATTCATTACTGTCAGCAATGTGGGCTAACTGGTTTGAAAAACCATTCCAAACAAACATAAACCAAGGTAGGAGATGCAGTAGGAAAAAAATACAAAATACTTAAATTGTCATTTACCTTAACCTGCAGTATGGTAAATTATTGTGGGTTTATCACATAAGGTGATATTTAATCTGTGGGGCAAAACATAGAACTAGTTTTCACACAAGGGCTTTTTGTCTATCCAGAAATATTGATGTCTGCAAAGTGGTGAGTCCTGCTCTGTGAAAACAAATGTGCTCCTTAGGTAGGTATGTAAATTGTGCTTTACGTGAGTCAGATGAAACATCTCTGAGGAATGTTTTCTCTGACTGGGGTGTCTCCTCGTAGTAACCCATCCAATCCATACAATTCAATGATCCATTGTCCCGAGTTGTGACAAGCAGCAACCTATTTAACAGGGTCAAGCCTGATGGTTTGCATGATGTCTCAGTGCAGACTGGAAAACTGGTCTAGCTATATGGAGTTATTGAGTAGCAGAAACTCATAGGATTATGTCAGAGATGGTTGTTCCTGTTGTTTAGTACTTACAGAGAAATGGTAACTGTATTTGTGGGCTTACTGTAGTGATATTTTTTGAGGATTTCCAAAGGCCATAATACGCCTGGATTTAATTACAGCGTATGAGGACAGAGATCAATATTCCTCTTTCTTCTACATATCCATGACTAACAGAAGATGTGGGAATCATTGTACTGAATTTGTCATGTGGTCTGTTTTCTCTGGTGTCCATATCCAACAGTAATAAGCAGTACCAGGTGCTTCAGAGGAACATGTAAGGAAAATTAATGCCCTCCCCTTTGATGTCATCCTAATGCCTAATGAGTATAGTTTATGTCTTGACAAACCTGGGTTTATACACTTTCTGTCTTGTGTTGTTGTGTGGGTTTTTTTCTTCCACCCCCCCCCCCCCCCTCTTCCAGCTCAGCGTAGAGAGTTTGGCTTAGTCTACTGTGATTTCTA
>JANIJG010019561.1:100939-113630 GCA_024611175.1 Megaceryle torquata
CCCCCCCCCCTTAACTGAATTAAATAGCAGAGTAATGTGTAAAGCCATGGCATATATGCTTTAAAATCTTGGACTCCTTTTCCTTTGAAATGGTACTAAGCATGTATATGAGCTATGACTGTTTAAGTAGATTTAAATATTTTTCACAAGTACTCTCTGCACAATGTAATCTTTCTGTTTATACAATCTAGATGAAATACAAAAGGAGTGTGAGCTTTCTCCCGTTGGCCTATCATTATGCCACAAATCAGGAAAGGCCAATTTTAAATGCAAATTTTGTTTTTTTGAAAGGATTGCCAAGCTGAAATGTGCTGAGTAGCGCTGCCTAAATTCTAAGGGTTCAGAATGTGATAGATTTGGTAAAAGACTATAATTTTCTGCTATAATAATACAGCTGTTGGGAATTATGTGGTAGCCAAATTCATATTAACTTTCCCAAGAATTAGAAACAGTCCTACTCAACCCCAAAGACAAAGAGGAATCAGAAGGTAATTGCTGGATGATCATATAGCAGACTGTTTTGAAATGTTACCAAAATGGTCTGAAAAAATGTGAAGCTGAACCTGACTCCATAGTCACAGTTCTTGAGTGTCAAGAGAAGACAGCAGAAGAAAGAGCTGATACTTGATTCATTAAGGATGGCAGATCACCACTGATTTGAAGATAAGAAACTAAAAATAGTGAAAAAATTTGGGAAATGATCTTCATGATGGTGGTTCTGGGTGCCATACAACCAATTATAGGAAAAAAAAGTGCCCCATATTCAACTACTTTTTGTCCATATGAACAACTTCCTCTGATCATTTCATGTTTCTTCTGTGTGAAAAAGATTTATTTTTTTCCCAGCATAACTTTGAAAATAAAAATGTTTCAGCCAAACAAAAAGGGATATTTTTTTCCTTTTATGCCTGAGAGTGAAAATGGAAACAATATTTTAACCTGCCCCCAAAATATTGAAAATAACATTTTTAGGAAAATATCTGCTGAAATAAAATTCTTTGAAATACAGTTCTGAGAAACCCATTGAAGTTAGTGGAACCACACACCTATGCTAAGAAAAATGCCTAAATACTTTAACGTACTTGTGATATGGATAGAAATTGTATAGTTTGAAAATTTTAAAAGACTGATAAAAGAATAAATGGGATTGTGATGAGTAGCAATGAAGGCAGAGCTGAAACCTGTCAAAAGAGGAAAGCAACGATTTGTGTGAGGTCACTTTGTTAGAATTAGGAAAAAAAAAAAATTACAGAGCATCCTGTACATTAATTAGCAGTAATGAAAATAATTGTTCCCTCCAGCTTGAAACTGTGGCTAATTACAACTAAGTGTTCATTGCAAGCTAACATAATTAGACCTTCACTATGTTCCATAAATTTATGGCTGAAATTATACAGGGAGGGAGGAAGTGTCCTTTGTAGTGATTTCCTGTCTGCCGCCTTTTCCATCTACTTCCATAGATGTTTCTTTGCCTTCTTTCTTAGAGGATCCCTCTGTGTGTGCTAGACCTGATTATCAAGGCAATTTCTTGCCAAGCCTGAGACAAATTTATGCTGTTTATCCCTTGTGGCAGGCAGGATCTGTAAGACCTAGCTTCGCAGAGGATTTCAGGAATTGCAGCCTCACTAAAGTTGTGCTTTTATGCCTTGTGTCCCAAATGCATAGTTTAAGTAAGATTCTTTTGTAAAATGAGGGAAGAAGGCACTAAAAAAAGGGAAAAAATACAGAGATTGTCTACCTTTCTAAAAATACAATATCCTTATAATAAAACATTCAATACTTCATCTGGTGTAGGTTACTGTGTCTGCAGTGGATTTTTGCTGATTTTTGTTTTCTAATGAAATGTGGAGGATAGCAACACAACAGGGTATTTCACTACTTTTGGTTTGGTTAGAAGTTGCAATGTTCTTTATTTCCATTTGGAGATAAAATATTGTTCACTCATTCATCATCCTTTCTCTTCCCCATCTTTATTTAGATACATGTTGCATATGAAAATAGTTCCATTTAGCCTTGTTATTTTCACTGAGTCATGAAACTAAAAATATAGACATTACACTAGGAAGCAGTCATTAATATTTACCTGTTGTGATGGTTATCTGGCAGCTAGAGGATATATGTGCTCTAGCACATTGCTGCCAGAATACCTGCTGCTTGTCTTACCAGCTCACAGAGGAGGTGAAATGTCACCTGCATCATCATGTGGTCTGTTCTGGTCATTAGCTCTGGAAGAGCTGGAGGACACAGAGATTTGAGGGTGGTTATGGCAGAGGAAGGAGTGCAACGATGCCTGCCTAGGGAGAAGGGATGGAGAATGGAGAGCTAATTGAGCATAAAAACAGCGATGGAAAAGGCAAATGGTGAGAGGAGGAAAGAGAATGAAGTGGCTGGAGATGAAAAGGCTGGTCGTCAAACTGAGCAAATAAGCAAACAAAGGAAATGCCGCAGGCAGCGATTCCACTGGACTGAGCAAAATCAGCAAAACTGAGCCTGATGCGAGGAAGTTGTGGGGATCCCAGGGTTCAGCAGGGTTTGCTCTTCCCCTGCACTTAGTTATCTGAGACCCTAATGATTTTGTCAAAACAGAGGTTTCTCTCCATGAGTTCAACCTGTTTTCAGTCTGGGCTGTTCTGTTCTGGTAGCTGTCCTAATAGCATTCTGATATTTCATTTTCTTATGGCTTCATTACTTTGTTTCGCCTCCTGTCCTGATGTCCTATAGCTTTGCTGTGGGCTTGTGAACTGCTGTTGCATTTTGAGGTGAAGTAGCTTCTGCCACCTTAAAGTGCTTGTGGTTGTTCCCTGGGATGAGAATCACAAGTCAGTGATATCTAATAAGGCTTTGGCTTTGTGTAAAGCCTTTCAACCTGAAATAGGAGTGATTGTGTTACAGAGTAATGATAGCGTAAGGATTGAGAACTGGAACTGAGATCTAACTTACAAACTCCAGAGTTGGGAAACTCTGTGTAATTCCATAGCTAAGCTTTAGGATGAAAGAAGGAAATGTCCTTTAGACTTTTTTTTAATTTATTTTTTTTTTAAAGTAGTGTATCCTGAAATTAAAAGTCATAAAGCCATTCAGGTTGAAAGGGACCTCAAGAGTTATTTAGTCCAAAATCCACGTTGAGGCAAGGTCAGCTAGGCAGAGAAGTCAGGGTACTCAGGCCTTTATCCAGTTGTACCCTAAAAATGTCCAGTGTTGGAGCCTGCATATCCCTGTGCAACCTCTGTCACTGCTTGACTGTCCCAGGGTAAAAAAGTTGTTCCTTATGTCTGGGTCTAAACCTTCTTGCTTCAGTTTACGCCTTTTGCTCCTCATCCTTCTGCAGTGCTGTTAAGGGCTTGGCATGTCTGTGTTTTCTGTAACACTGTCATAGATAGTGGCAAACTACTATTCTTTCCCCCAAAATTAGCTCTTCTCCAAGTTGAACAAGTCCAGCTCCCTTAGCCTCTCCTCACAGGGTACGTGCTCTGGACACCAATCATCGCAGTGGCTCTCCACTGAACTTCTTCCAATTTACTGATGTCTGAGTTGTATTGGAGGCCATGTTCTAGATGTGGTGTAACATAAGCTGATAATCACTGCCCTTCGTGCACTGTCTGTGGTGCTGGTAATGCAGCCTAGTATACTCATGGCCTTCATCACTGCCAGGGGTCCTTGCTGACCCATATCCAATTTAGTGTCTACCAAGACTTAATGTTCCTTTTCCAGACTGCTGCAGGTTGTGTCCTTGTGAGGGGTTCCTCCTCTCCACATGCAGGACTTGGCTTTGATCCTCATTGAATTTCACAGGATCCCTATTTCTCATTCTTCTTGCCTCTCCCTCTGAACAGCAGCCCTCCCCTTGAGTATATCAACTGCTTCCCCCTACAATGCCACCATTTTGATGTCATATGCAAGCTTGATAAGCATCCTCCATGGCTTCTCCTTCAGATTGTAGATGAAGATGTAAAGGAGGACAGATACCAGGATAAGGCCCCAAGAGTACTCTGCTTGCTACCTCCAGGTAGAATATGACCCATGAGTTTCTGCCTTCTGACCCTACCCATCCTACCATTTTCCATCCATGTAGCTGACTACATATATAGACTGTAATATCCACATTCAGATACATGATTGTTTTGGGAGAGAGTGTCAAAAACTTTGAAAAAGTTGAGGTAAATGTATTATCTCTGTTGATCTTTTCTTTTCCCCAGATCCATTCATTTTTACCTAGAAAGTGATCAGGTTGATCAGGGCTGATTTATCTTTGGTAAATGCAGCAATTCTAATTATAACAAGGAAAAAAAAAAAACCAAACACATAAATCTGTTTTTTTGTGCAAGAAGCTCAGTTTTTCTTTTCATGGACCAGTTAGTATTTTGTTATCTTTAATCAGTGCTTTTGCTGCTAAGCCCTTTACCTTTTTGGAAATACCTGTGAATCTAAGATGGCCAAAAAGGGGAACCTGAATTCTATGTCCTGGGAAAAATACAGCAGAACCTTCCAGTCTCTGTGCTTCACAGCTCACTAGGCTTCATGCAGGTGGCTGTGGAATATACCGCCAGATTAATATTTGTCTACCCAGTTCAGTCCTCATCAGCCAAATACTCAGAGAAGATTGGCTTAATAACAAAACCATTCCCCTGGCCTGATGCCCTTGCGTGGGTTTGTGTGGTTTGAGCCTGGCACTGTGCTGATGGCTGCATCTCCAGTGCCACTTCTGAATGCAGTTAAGTCCAAGTGCCATAATTCCTCATGGATTTAAACCAGATCAGTGGTTAGTTTTCTCTGAGAGGTTGACACCTCGTGTTTCAATACGATAAGCTCAAGAGAACAGGAGCAAGCAGAGGAAGGAATGCTCTACAGAGTGATGTTCAAAATATGTCGGTGTTGGCTGGCATTTTATGAGACTGCAAGATACTTCATTTATTTAATAATAAAGAAGGAAATATTGCTATGGTATCTTGCGGTGTATTTATACTGCTATGGCCACATAAGGTTTCCATGATATTTTTAATCTTTATTTTAATTACGGAGTTCAATTTTTTGAAATTGCAAGGGCCTCTTACGTTTTTTGATTATGCAGTGTTCTGTGAGATTGAAATATTAATTGAAACAAGAGCTGTCTCGCTCTTTCCTAAGAAGAAATCAAATAATCTCTGTAGGCTCAGCTATATGCAAGATTTGATTAAAAGTCTCATGGAGGTCACCAGAAGAGGCAATGCTGAAACACAGTTATTTTTTACACATGAAAAGCATGAGTTTAATCTTGGAAAGAAGACAGAGTTATATATTATTCATGGTGGGTTTGTGTGTCTGCCTATGCAAAAACTCAAAACCCTGGCAGGTTTTCATTGCTTCTGGTTAGACCCCACAACGCACCAATGGATCAGCTGTGAGCTATTGGGCACTTTTTTTATTCCCATTGATTTAGCATCCTTTTATGTCTACTCCCAGATGACGTTTGGGAGAATGGAAAAGGTATTTGATTGTTTTGCTGATGCAAACATGTTTCTAAAGCAGGTGTTTATAGAGTGAAATGAGAAGTTCTTAATTTCTTACTATGGTACTCTAGGGGAAGCTGTTTGTTCCCTCATCACTTTCATGTGCATTTTATAATGTTTAAAGTTTATTATAGAATTTTTATGGAGGTATGAAACTCTGTAATTTCAGTTATGGACAGAGAACATAAGTTTTTGAAATAAGAATGAGAGCTTCTTCAGAATTTATTTAAAATCCAGCACAAAAATTTTTGCACAGCAAAGAAAATTTAGCTGTTCTTGAAATTTCTGCTGTTGAGACTCCTTTTCCCCAGTGCACTTTCCAAATCTGAATGCCAGAGAAAGTGAGGAGCAAAGCCTTTTGAGAAGCCACTTATTTGAGCCCTGAGTTTGTTGACATATGGCTAGAAAAAGACATGCTGGTGGGTGCTGAGAATGGTAGGTAGAGTGAAGGATCTAGAATGCTAATTCTTTTATCTTTTGATCTCTTGAACAGATGTCATACCACCTGAGCCAGGGCTCTCGTTTTGCTAGAATCAGAATACCTTGTCCCAAAAGTGTTTGTGAACCAGTTTTGTATACGAGCTAATACCTGTGAGCAAATGTATTGTTGTAGTTGTGGTGTGCTGCTTTCCTCTGCAAAACACTGTCTCATCTGAGGTCCACAGGCAAACAAGACATCTTAGATTACTATAAACCAGCCATTGCTGCTGTTGGAAAGTTCTAGTGGAAGGCTTCTTTCCTTTGGAGTTCATTATTCCCTTCTACCAATTCAAATAGCCTGAATTTGTTGACTTTCTGGCAATGTTGCTAGACTTTTTTTTTCAAAAGGAGAAATGCTGAGAAAATGAATCCTACCTGAAAGGTTGTGTACCAAGAGCACATCTCAAAATAGCTGCCTTATTTTTGCTGAGCAGCAGTTTAGTGGCTAGTGTTTGCAGACATATTATTTTGGTTTGTTTATTCTCCTTCCCCTAGGCATCAAAGTGAGAGTTAGTTTAAGAAACCTAAATGAACACACATTTTTCACATAGAGAAGTATAATATAAGAAAGAGTAGGCAGGTGGGAGAGTTCTAGAAATGCAGGACCAAATATGCTGATGTCCCCAGAACATTTCATGCCATGGCAATAGGCTTGTGACAGAGAATTTGTAGCATGATTGTAAAATATGTATGTTGCTGTCACATTATGGATTTTGCAGTACCCTTCTCACTGGGGCATGATATCTGTTGGTTTTGTACATCTGATTTCTCTGAAAATCATTACATTTGTGATGTTCCATGTGTGCTATAGTGTATATCTCTGTAAGAGGGAAAATTACATAGGCCTACTCTTCTCTTTTTCCCTTCTAATATCACTTCACTTCTATGTTGTTCAAACCCACTATGACAGCCTATTGCAGACTTTTTTCCAAGGCAACAGGGACGGAATAGATGACCAGAAATAGCACTCTTCATGTCGGTAAATTCCATTTAACCATTCTGAATACAAGCATGTAGAAGCAGAAGCATCTCTTTACTTAATCACACCTCTTCTACTAATGTTACTATTGCACTCTTCATGATTCTAAGACAATGTTAGAAATACCTCAATCATGAAGGGAAGGGAGGAGCAATGCACAGCTCAGAAAATTGTTAGTAGGGTTAAAAAATAGCCATTATTTCTGCCAGTAGTTTAAACCCAGGCCAGTCTAGTATAGATAGCAGCAAGATTTGTGGTTTCAGTAAAGAGAAATCAATTATGAGCTTCACAGATAAAATGAGGTCATGATACTAGTGCTGAACTCAGTAGAGACCAGACATTTGGGTACAGAAGCTAATACCCCTTCAACATGTGTTTTTGAAGAACAGGAAAGCTACATGTTATATGAAGAAATTTGTATTATTGGTGCTAGTGCATCACCTGTTTTAAATAGAAACAAAAGTTTGTGGTATTGACTGTCACTGGCTTAAGTGCATTTCATGGAAAAAAAAAAATAAATTTTAGGCTTAAACACTGTTTATGAATAAGATAGAATAAGGTCCACAACTCTTACTATGAAAGCCTGAAATTTGCTACAGATCCAGAGGAAGCATTTTGAATGCAAAATTTCTTAACTTAGAAGTTAGTAGCTGGTGATATTAACTTATCTGTGTTGTACTGATTTCTGACTGGTTTACAGTTCTCTAGTGTAAACTTGTGTTAAAAAGTTGCATGTAAAATGCAACAAGTTGAAAGAAAAAACATGTAAAAAACCCATGCTGATGACTTGTAGTTTTGTTTAAGCCACTATAAACAAGTAGACCTTTGCATATAGACACCATGGAGTTATTTCCATTTTGAAGGACCCTTTGTTGAAGAACATATGAAAAAGTTACTAGAGAAACATGGTTCTGTCTTTTTTGAAAAAGGATACTTGAAACTACCCAGAATGGGTAGTTCTGTTCCTTACACTCTCAATTTCCTTTCAGGCTGAATGAGAAGGGTTTAGCTGACCCTGCAGACATTTGTGTGAAGGCTAGATAAATTAGACTCCTGTCATAGTCAATGAGGAGAAATTGACTTTTCAGGTGTCATTTATTTCTTCCTTAATACATACCTAAAATAGGGGAGATAGAGTGATACTTTAAGAGCACAGTTTATTTCTGTTAGCGACAGAGCTCCATTAACTTCCAGTTTACACAGATATTTAATTCTTTTATGGGCTAAAAATTATTACTTTTTTCTTTGTAAATATTGTAAAAGATGATGGATTTTTCTTGTCTTAAATCTTTCCTTTTCTTTAAGATATTATTTCCTCATCTTGTACTGTGGCTATATAATTTACAAGACTTCTGTAGAGCCTTTGGCGTGTTCTTCATGTTGTGGATGTACCTGACCTCCTTTGGCATAACCTTTTACAAGTCAGTTAATACTCCTGGCTCTTCTCTGTGCTTCTCTTCTTCTGTGTACTAGCTTTGGCAACCAGGCTTTTCTCCATATTCCTTCACTTCTGGTTTGTGTACCCAGGCCTGCCTTCTTCCTAAGCATGGTTTAACTTTTTCAGCTTCATGGTTCCACGGTTATTTAGAGACCAGTTCTAATGCTCAACAGTGTTTTTGTCTGTGAAGCTGAATAAAGAAGATGGGCTTTGTCATCTCACATTTCTGAACTGCAAGTAAAGCTTTGTCACCGTTAATTATTTCAACTGAACCAAAAGTTTGGAGCCTATATCAGAAATTAAATCACCTTACAAAACCAGAAGGATTCTGGTATTTTGTGGTTAGACATGTCCTAACCTGCACCCAAAATTACCAAATTTGTTGCAAAATATTTTGGTTTTGAGAAGAAAAAGTAAGTGTGCTGCATTAATAAAAATCTATAATTAGTAGTTCAGTAAAGACAGTCTGGCTACTCATCTAGGAAGAGCTGAGTGCCAACAGAGATGATCTGCCTGTAGACCAAATTATGAATTGAGGAGTGACACACTGATGTCATACTCCTCATTGATCTGAATCTGCATTTAGATGGAAACATGTGCATCAGTTAATGATCATAATATAACAACAAAAATGCAGAGTCAGTCCTGGATGCCTAGAAAAAGGGATTCTCCATTTGCACACTAGGTGTTACAATTCTTCTGAATGTTAGACCCTTAAAACCCATCACTGTCTCAGTCATTTGAACAGGAATGATGTTTTATGCAAGGTATTATATGAATTGTAGACAACTAAAAAATCTCTTTACAGCATTTTAACTTTTCAATTGACGTCTAAAGCCTTGAGAAAAAGGGGAGCTCATTACTGATTGAGGGAAAAATCGCCGAGAGCTGCTGTGAGCATGGACCTCTGCCATACCTTGGATCAGACCCAGAGTAATCCTTTGTTGCACAGAGGCCATGTGTTGTTAGCCTGCACTGTTTTTGAACCAAATTTAAATCAAACCTGCTTTCCTTGTTATTAGCTGGTGGCAGATATATATTCTGTGCTTGCTGTCTCAGAGTTCTTTCCAGAAAAAAATACATGATGGTGTGATATGTTCATGCTCTTTCTCTCTAAGCTGCCGGTTTCAACAGCTCAATTTTTGTGTTCTGGGATGTGTGTGAACAGTGTGAATGTGTGATTGCCTAATAGTACTACCATTTGCCAAGCTAATCTACCTCTATTACTTAAAATTCAGCTTCACATAAAATCTGTGGCAGCAAAAGATCTGTACTGAGTAGAACCTGTGACAGTTGAGAAAAGAATGTTTTGAAGGCTATAGTCAGAAGTATAACTGCAGAGAAATTAAATCACAGATTTCACCATGATGCTACGAGACAAAAATTAATCATAGAACATCTGTTTTTAAAAAAATAAATATAGATCACAGTGACAAGGTTGGAGGGCTCTTGCTAGCCAGACTGCTTAACAACAAAAATTATGTAGGTTATGGCTTGAATATAGAGTGGAATATAGGAGTAGCAGTTTGTCTTAATATTGTTGACATGCTGAGATGTTCTGGTACCTCACAGTGCAAAGTCTTTGATAAGTTTAAGTGCATACCAGGAGGTTGAAATAATTGCCCTAGCCTAGTTATTGTGTAAGATGCCATGACAGATGTATATATTTTATAGCTTAAAGGCTGAGTGTGTATGTCACCCCATGGCAATATTTTTTTCTCTTGGAAGGAGAAAAACCTCACATCACGTGGTGAAGCTGCACATGGCATTTTTGCAAAAAGCTAAACAGTTGCAACAGCCTCCATATCCTGGAGATAGCTCCTTTTTTTTTTTTTTTTTTTTTATAAGGCCAGTATTTTTTGGTGTTCCTTTGCACTAGTGAGATTGCTGGTGTCACTCTTTGTTTCATTGTGAACTACATGTCCAGTTGACATCTGGACCTCTGGTGCTATCAGGTTAAACTTTGTGCAGTTTGAAACTGCAGCATTCCTCTGGCTCTGTGGCTGCTCCTGAGCTCTCAGCCAGCAAGATCTGGCAGAGACATTTTTCCATGTGCCTTTCTACCTTTGCAGATGTCCTTTCAGGCTCAGGCTTTCCTCTCCTGAATTTGCCCTTCTTGAGTCCTGGCTGCCTCATTTTGCCATTCTTAACATTTCAGTCCTTGAACAGTTTCCAGTTACTGCCAGGATAAATAGAATACCTTCTATCAAGTCTTACTGGTGTTTTTACTGCAAGAAACTAAGCCAGAAGCAGTACAGTTCCTGCTTTCCAGAAGCGTCAGATCCAAATACTACATACAATTTGAAAAAGGAAGTTGAAATAGAGGAGGAGCCTAAGATTTCCCTTTAAATGGCTCTCTCCTGGGGCCATTGGGAAGTCAAATGTAAAGTCTGGGTCTTTGGCCATTGTTAGACCTATCTTGTTCCCTAGGCATCCAAACTGAGGGATGTGCTTTGGAGGTACTTGTCTTACTGGAGATGCGCTAAGCCCCAGGATTGCTCCATTGCCTGGGGATGGAGAGGTGATAGATCTTCCTTGGCAGTGCAGTGGGGCTGGCAGGGCCAATTAGATTTTGCCATGCCCATTAGAGTTAAAAGAAGAAGAAACCTAATTTTTCAGAGGTTGTTTATCCTGATTGTAGTAGGCAAGAAAAAGTTAGCCAAGGAATCTTGGGGCTATTAATAGCTTCGGGTGATGGTCAGGTTAGCCACCAGAAAGAACAAGGAACAGATTCCTCTTGGTTTCTTCTCTAAATACTGGATGCCTGGATGAGGTTTGGGCTACTTCTAAGAGTATAAAGCTTGGGATTTTACCATCTGACCTGTGAATCTTATTTTCTTCAGACAGAAGTTTTATGTCTACTGTTGGGAGCAAGATAGCCAGGAAGCAAATCTGGTGCAAAATAATAATTCCCTTAATTTTAAATTTTGAACTCTACTCTCTTGCCTACACAGACTGGGTATGGTAGTGCACTTTGTTTCAGACGTCAGTGCATGATATTCCTTGCTTTTGATGTGGTATAACCAAAATGTAGCAAATTGCAAATGGGAAGAGCAAGCTGCTCGCCTTTGCCTTGTAACAGCCAGATAACCCAACAGGTAGCACGCTGCAGCTCTCAGCGAGGTGACAGTGCTGTGTGGCACTAGGCTGTTTCATTTGATGTTGTCTCTGCCCAAGATAGAAATGTAATTCCCAGGGCTTAAAGTGTGCTCTGCTGGTATGATGGTAAGGAAAGGTGTAGCTCAAGAGCTTTGATTTTAATTTACTTACGATTTTCCTCATTTTAGAAAAAAAAAGCCTTGGGCAAGAAGTTTTCCCACCCTGCTCAGGTGGGACTTGAGTTCTTACTGAAATAAGGATGTGCTAGATTTCAGAATTTGTAGGCATGCAAATACATCTTTTAATTGTTGTGCAATTGCATGGGGAGTAAACACATCAGTGCCTGCAATTAAAGACTCGGTAAGCAGTTGAAAATGTTTTTATAAATTTTCAGGTGCATTCCCAAATGCTCAGGTATGCCTATTATAACATATTCTTATGACTCTGAGTGTTACGGGGGAACCTGACTTTTACATGCATGGGTAGGTTGAATATTTCAATCTCACAGACACCAGCAAACATGCATATTTTATGTTTAGTACAAATTAGCCATGCGTGGTATCAAATGAGTGCCTGAAGGGAGTTGCAGTGTGTCAAAATTAGAGTTCAAATGAAATCTGTTTAACATTAAAAGAGTCAAATCCTGAGATAGCTTCTCCACCAGTGTCAGTCCAGCTCCATTAACTTCAGTGGAGTTGTGTCTCCATGTCTGCTGGGGAAAAGGCCTGCTATCCATGTTTTGAATAAACACAGCATAGTTTTGTTAATAGATGAAAAATGCTTTTGTGCATTTTTTGGAATGTACATTTACTCTCACGATTTATACATTAGGCTTGACCCTGGCCTGTAAACTTTTCTGCTAGGGCACTGTCTGTCATCATAAAAAGTTACTGGAGAGGGGATCCAGGTGTATAGAAGAGGGGAGGATCTGTATGGTGGCCAAGCAGGATTTAGTTAGATGCTGACCATCTACCGTACCAGTGGGCATGGGAACTGCACATCTTTACCAAGGGGGAGACTTGCTCTTTGAACATCCTGTGAGCTTTCCTGTCTTTCAGTGGCTGCAAATATGACTTGGCACTCAGGCTGGCAGTTTCAAAACAGCTAGATGACTTAGAAGCTGGAGACGTGTCCCTTGTCAGTAGGACTCAGTCTCCTAAATATGTAAGATTCTTAATCATTATATCTTGAAGCCTGGAGTCCTGAAGT
>JANIJG010019562.1:0-126864 GCA_024611175.1 Megaceryle torquata
CTAGGTTCCTTGAACAGTTGACAGTTTGATGTTTTCAGTGTTTAACAGGATATAATGTAGCTGGTAAAAAAAGCACAAGCCTCAGATTTTACTTTATTATTTTTGCTGGTAGTGCCATATCCATCACCTTCAGGATTCCTTCTTACATGTTTAGCTTTTGTTTTATTTTTAGTTAAAGTAATCATGATGTTGCTAATATTCTGTGTGAATTGGTATGAGATTGTTAGAAAAGGTAAACAGTGATCATGGGTTAATGTTCGCAGTTTAAAGTCTTTGCCCAAAGCACACTTTGTAATTTAACTTATATTTCTTGTTTCTCCTTTGTAGACATTTACTTAATCTCTCCACCAGAGAAGGATTGAATTATTTTCAAATTGCATTTGGATTGTACCATAATCTGAAACAGAAACAGATTTAACCACTATATTTATCAGAAAATAATTGTTTCTTTACATTTGGCAATTTGGAAGTGCCTGCCACTTTGCTGGAAAATCAATTTATTTATGATGTTATCAGTCTGAATTGAAAATATAGCTGGAACAGAGAGCCAAGTTAGCATGAGCTGTATTTGTTGACTTTGTGATGAAGATAGCAGTAATGCTTGTTTTGTTTGATATGGTCAGTAATAGTTTTGCTGGTTAATACTTTAAAGTGATTTCTGTCACTCTTAAAAATCTTGTGGCTTAACAGTGTTTTAGAACTAAACAAAATGTTCTATTATTATTATTACATATAATGCAAGTGTACATGGCCCTGATCCTGTGAAGAGAACACCTCCTCTGCAAACACACCATCCCTTTGTGATTCTGTATGGGGTAAAATGTCCACGTGTGTCATTCTCCAGGAAAATGGAAAAGATTATTTAGTCAGACCTCAGTTTGAAATACAGCATCTATGATCTCTTTCCCATGAAATACCGTGTCCTCTTCAACATTGCAATTTTGTTTAAAATCTGATGGGGTGGGGGTTTTTTGAGTGAACTTTTACATTAACAGAGGCAAAATGGCAAATGATGACTTGGAAACTTGAACGTTGCAAATGCTTTTAAAAACATATGTTGGACATAAGACTCTCACTTCTTTCAGTTAAATGTCTTAAGTGTAAGGATTTCTGTCTTAAGAGAAGAAACAATGAATATCCAGCATTTCCTCTCCTTTCCCACCTGCAGCAGTTTTGGCAGAAGTGTGTTAATGATATTTTTGTCCTTTTTTTTAGAGACATACTTAACTTTCTGCGATCTGGTGACCTGCCACCGAGAGAACGAGTGAGGTCAGTTTACAAGGAAGCTCAGTATTATTCCATAGGACCATTGCTAGACAATCTAGAGGATATCCAGCCTCTTAAAGGAGAAAAAGTTAGACAAGCTTTCCTGGGCCTAATGCCATATTACAAAGGTAAATAAACAAAGTAGTAACTATGGTTTCTTCTAGCGTGGTTCAAGTAGTATATGTGGTGCTTTCAGGTCTGCTTTCACCTTTCAAACTAATTCCTCTGTATAGGAGAAGTTTCTTATGTAATTTTCATGCTCATTAGATCTTCGAGGTCTCCACATCAGATTTGTTCCCGATTCATCCAAGGATGTGGATTTTCATGCTGTCTTAAAAGAGAGCAAGATCTAGGCCATGGCATGCAAGGCTTGGTATTAAATGAGAAGATTTCTCTGCCTCTGCATTTGTTCCATTAGGACCTGCAATTGAATAAATTTGGGCATAGAGACACCAAGTTCACAAGATAAATGAGATTGGTTTAATTACTATGTCTCTAGCTACGCGCAACTTGCCATTGCTGCTGCTACTGAGAATGACTCGTTAAACACCGAAGACACTTCATGTGAAACAGTTGCATTTGTTTCCTTTTACAAGGTGCTTCACTGTTATTTTCAACCCTTTTTATTGTTTTTTAGACCATTTGGAACGGATAATCGAAATAGCAAAGCTCAGAGCTATGCAAAGAAAAGCAAGATTTGCAAAATTGAAGGTCTGTGTCTTCAAAGAAGAGATGCCCATCACTCCCTATGAGTGCCCACATTTCAATTCCTTACGTTTTGAAAGGAGTGAGAGTGAGACAAAGCTATTTGAACATCACTGTGAAGTGGATGTATCTTTTGGCCCCTGGGAGGCTGTGGCTGATGTCTATGATCTTCTGCACTGTATCGTGACGGACCTGTCTGACAGAGGGATAACTGTGGATCATCAGTGTATCGGCGTGTGCGATAAACACCTGATCAATCACTATTACTGCAAGCGTCCTATCTATGAATTCAAGATTACGTGGTGGTGAGTTATGTTGTCCAGAATGGTGCAGGCAATAAAAGGACTTCTAGACGACAATTGCTTTTAATAGTTTTGCAACGTGTCTCTGGAAAAGCATTGCTGCTAACGCAGATTGGAATCAGGCTGCTGAAACGTTGGCTAATGCTTAGCTGCTCAGTGAAAGGGAACATGGTACAGAGGTTGAAAAACCTCTGAAATCTTGAGAAACCAGCCTGAAACAAGACTGTTGGCTCAGGTACCTTAACGAGGCACAAAACAAAATCACCTCATGGAAGTTACGAAGAGGAGCGTCTAACATCTTTTGAAAGGTGCCACCTACCACGTGGCTTTAGTGTCGTAGTCTGCAAAAGGGATATTGCAGATCTCATCTGAATACAGCAGGGGTGCTAATAATGCTGACATAATGTGGTTGAGTTTTACCCACTTAGAAATGTTTTAGTCACTACTTAACCTTACCACTTAATAAAATTGAGTAACACCCAGCACAGAGATTGTGGAAATGTAATTTTGATGTAATAGATCATTTATTAAAAAAAAAAAAAAAAAAAGTAGTATTCCCTATATATTATTAACTGTTGTCACAATTAAGGTGGTTTTTTTAATTAGGAATTTGCATTGTAAATGATGATACATTTAAATTAATTCCATTGTTATAAAAAAGGAATCGCTGACTTGGAATATATTCCTTAATGCTTTTAGGAATAATAACTGTTCATGGAAGACTTGTGCCTGTTTTTAGCCTTAGAAATTCTAAATGTTTACAGTATCTACAAAAACAAAAAAGAAGCTCTATAGAATCAGGTCATTTACAAGGCTTTTGGTAAATGAGAGAACCCTATGTACATTCCTATTAGCAGAAGTAGGAGGAATAATTAACGTGTATTATTTTATTACTGACTCTTTTTCCATTCTGTGATACTAAACTTTGTTGTAGAGTTAATCAAATGAAGATATTAGACAAGTGGTTCCTTCATCTCGCCTTCAGGCGACTGTCTTATTTTTAACATTCTTGTTGACCCTTTCTGGTGTAAATTGGGGGAAAAAAAGTCAACCTTCATATTCAAATATTTATCCAATTATAAACCAGTGTATCTCTGTAGTAAATTTCTTTCCATGCTAAGAGGCAGACATTGCAGATTCATATTCTTTTGGAAATGATTTGTTTCACTTCTGACAACAGTAACCATATCCCCAAGTTAAATTACTTTATCTCAGAAGCTGAAAGGTAGATCTAAACATCTGAAGATGTTACTCTTTTGTGAGGCACAGGAAACTCGAGTATTTTATAAAAGACCCCACTTGAAGTGGCCTGAAAAGAGAAAGTAAATGTTTGCACATTGCATTCCATTGGATTAATTAATCCAAGAATATTGCTTAGTTAAACTTTTGACCAAAACACTTCAAGGTGTTAACTACAGTGAGCAAAATTCTCAGTTAGCTGAGGTAACTTTTAGAATAATTTTAAGAGCGTTGTGATCAAATTGTCTTGGAAAGAAGAGACAAATTGTTTGCATTCTCACCCTTTCACGTATTGCATTTAGGAATTTGTTGTAAATTGTCTCTGAGGTGGGGACATGGAGCTCTAATGGTCTCTTCTCAGATGTTTACTTACAGAGGATCATTGTCAAGTGCTGAATTTCAAGTCCAGAGCTTAAATTTTGAAATGGAGGGAAGGAGGAAATCATGTGCGTGTGGATCTTTCTTTAAATTTGTTTCAGTTGTTTTCTTAAACATTGGTCTTTGTGTTATAAGGTGTGGTACTTGTTTTTGACAACCCGAAATTAAAAGTCAAACTGAGACTAGTAAAGCTTCCCAAAAACAAGAGGAAGCTTGCATGGTGTCTTTGCTGCTCTGCTGGTTTAATTACTACTTTTTTTTTTTTCAGGGAATCTTAAACTGCAAACCACAATTTGTAATAAAATGGTGTAAGCTCTTAAAGCTGAGGCTTGCAAAGCTTTGGCTGCTTGTACACTTCAGACATTTAAGTTCAGGATTTTCAGTATCAGTTTATTTAGAGACTACAATGAGAATGGCAGTTTTACTGGGTTATTGAGTGTATTTTGCCACTTCTCGTGCACATATTTCCATGGGACATGCCTCTGGTTTGGATTTCAGCACTACTTGCAGAAATGGAATAAAGTCTGATTTAACAGATGTTAAAAACAAAACAAAACAAAAATGAAAACCAAACCAGTATTTTTTTTGGTTTGGCTTTAAGAATGTCACTGTTATTTTAGATGAACTATGATGGCAAAATTCCTGTTTCAATCGTGTTTGCTATTTCTTAATATTCATGCACTGATATTTTATAACTTTCTCCTGTTTATTGCTTAAATAAGTAGGAAGACAACCTAATGAAAAAGATACAATGAAAATCTTGGTCTGTATTGGTTACGTTCAATTGAAACTTTAATCCTTCAGATCCTCCAGCAGACAGCAAACATCAAGTGCAATATTGAAAAAGAAGACAGGGATTTGAGCCAACATGCTTTTGTTAAACACAAACATTGTGTTGTGATGTGTGCAAGTTAACACTATTGTTACTGACTACACTTGTTCCAAGCAGTCTTTGTTTACAATGATTTAGATGATATTGCCTAATATGTATTTGTTTTTTGACAGACACAGAAGAGTTGTGCGGGTGGATGTCAGGGGAGTGTAATCTAGTAACTGGTTTATGTAACTTTATCAGCTTCTCTTTTCTTGGTGTATAGTGTAACTTTTGAAATTCTGCGTTTGCCACAAAAATGTGAGTAGCTGATCAACTAAATCCCTGGTTTAAGATGATTGATGTTTTTGTATAACATTGATTGCTTTATAATTGTTTAATTAAACAAAATGTCTGTGTCATGCTGCCTATTTTTATTTTAGGAGGGTTTTTATTTTTGTATCTGGCTAGGCCACAGATTTGCTAGAACCTATTTCTCTGTGCTTCTCCTATTTCACTTTTTTGCCACTTCATCATCTAAATAGCTACTTTTCCACCCCCACACTCTCAAACACCCCGTGTTTCTGAGCTGACACCACAGACAAATTGGCCGAGCCGTAAAGAGCCTCATGTCAGCAGTATAACATTGCTGTGGATGTTGTGTTTGCAGATCATTCTATTTAGCTCTTTCAGTTTGAAGGAAAGACACGGTTTGTGTTTATTTTGTGATGCATGTCATTTGGGGTTCCAAAATGATACAGAGAAAGATGTGTTAGAGAATCAACTCTTTTTCTCTCTCTCTCTCTCTAAATAAGAAGTCACAAATACTTTCAAAGCACAGGTTGCATGTCTGGATTGCAGTAGTTACTCTGGTTTTTTTTATGAATACTGGGGTTACTGGTGAGACAGTTGAGGGGTAGTTATTTGAAAAATAAAACTGTTAGTTGTTTTTTTATTTAGGTTGCTGTGTATCTGAACAAAAACAGCACTAATCTTTTTAACATCCCCTCTCTATATGCATTGTTTTTAACAGGGAACAAAGTGAGGTTTTGTTATCAGGTCTCACAAGTGACTTGGCCAATTTTGCAGCAGATTAAATGGTTCTGCATCTTTATAAAGCACTCAGATATTTACGTGCAGCATCCACTTAATGACTGTGGATTTCGAGCATTTAAAAAAAGAAAATTGGAAATAACAGAACTTTTCAACTTGGTTTGGGTTTCTTGACTTGAATACCCCAGTATTGTGTAGTAACCTAAAATACTGCTGAACTTCCACCCTCCTTGGAGGGAAGAGGAGGTGTTGGTACCTCTGGTCTAGGAAGCCTCTGAGCCATTAGCAGATTCTCTTTCATCCTCATGGTGCATGTTTTCTTCTGAAACTGATGGATTTTACTTTTTTTTTTTTTTTAAAGCTGATTTTAACCAAAACCTGTAATGAGGGATCAGTTTCTGCACTGATGAGGGTGTGGGTTCTTAGGGGGTTTTCAGGTCTTAGTTATCTGAATAGCAAAAGCAGTACGTTACTGCAGCAGAAAGTTTGGCATACCCCACTTTTGATGGATTTTGTTAAGTTTTAGAAAACCTGCCTGGGAGACAACTGATGATGTAACAGATGCAAATACCTGAATTTGTTAACGTGGGTATTTTTGAGATTTTGTTGTTGCTGACTTGAGTAAAACTCTTCCTTGAAGCTAGCAAGAGAGTTAAGCGTTGAATTAAATGTTTTTTCTGATAAATCTGCTTATGCTTTAGATATCCCCTGCTCCCATTTCATACAAGTCACTCCTCCCAGTTCAGTGGATGAAAAAGTGAAAGCTGTTACAGGAAAATCAAGAACCTTCCTTGATTCTTAACACTGAGTCCATGAAGCGAATCAGCACTCGTTAATCCAGTTGCAGTCTCTGTTCTGCTCCACTCAGATACTGGTTGCTTCAACAGCGAGACAAAGGAGTCCCAGGGCTGGGTCTGGCCAGAGTCCATGAGGCAAAAGTCAAAGGTTTCTGTCATGTGAGAAATGTAGTGATTTAGAGAAGCACATCTTCTGGCCTTTACTGAAGTGACTGTTAACATTCCAGCAAACTCTGAAGGATGTTGATATTTTAAACTGCTGCCAGCAATACCTTTGTTAAACCCTGATCTGCTCCAAGCCATGTTGTTCCAATGTATGTTTTGCTGAAAGGCAGAGAGGTGGGACAGTCCTTTTCTTTATTGTTCTCCGTATATCTGTGTTTTCCAGCTGAGTAAGGTTGCTGATCACTGCCCCCGAGAACTGAATACAGCCTGTTTCCAGTGTATCCTGTGCATTGAGCACAGGCTGGTTTTTGCAAATCGGAAACGGGGAGGGAATTCATTCTACAGTGTGTTTCCCCAGGGACAATCCTCACTAGCTCTGAAAGAAGCCTTTGGTGTGAGCTCCTGATCTACATTCCCCCACAGCTCCATTTGTCAGAGGAAGTGCTGGAGGTGTAAGGGGATGAGGTCTCTAGCCTGAAGATTCCCAGGGAGATAATGACTCTGGCTGGATTCCCTCTTGGTCCTCACCCCTTTCTCTTTTTTCTTGACGTTTAAGATGTACGGCTGTTACCTGCAGGAAATGTTTTACTCCTCTCTGCCTCACCCTCAAATGTGTTTGCAAGGTGAATACTTAGTCTGCTTTAAACTCGAGGGATTATTTGAATATTACAGTATGGTGATTGCTTGTTGCTAAAGAACCAGTGAAAATCTTATTACTGACAAAAATGCCCAAGTAAGTGAATTTAAAAACTAAACATTTATAGCATAATCACTTTAATTTCACTCTTCTGCTTTATTTTCTTCTAAAGACTGTTATGAAATGTAAACTATTACTACTTCTATGGGCTGTTCCATAGGAATATATATTCAGGCTAAGTTCCTATGTTTCAGGGTTTGAGAGCCTTGTCACTTCCTTCACAGATGGCACTGACGCAGTGCCTGCTGCCTCCTGAGGGAGACTGACTGGTATCAGATCAGTTCTGCTTCCTTCCCTCCATACCCACCCATTTATGTGAAACAGCCAGGATAAGGTCTGGAGCTGTCCTTGCTCGTGTAATGCTCAAAAAGAAAGTTAAGTTTCTGGATTTACTTAGCCAGCTGTGTTTAGAAGCATTTTCCCCTTGTTTCTGATGAAGTAACTCAGATGACTTTTTCCTTGCCATGCTCTTGTCTTGCTACAGCAGTCCCTACTTCCCTAGCTGGATGTCTGTGTTGAGCTGGGAGAGGGGGGAAAAAAAACCAAAAATCCAGACACCAAAACCAGCCCCCAACAGCGCTGTGTAGAGGAGAAGGGAAAGAGGAATAAGCCTTAAATAGCAGTAGCGATTTCTTTGTCTGCAGTCAGCATGAACACAGGCTGCTGAGAAGTCATGTGAGCTGCCTGGGCTTAGAGGTACAAACAAAAGCTGCCAGGGGGAGAGAAGGGATGCTGCTGATCAGCGAGATGCAAGGGGCAAAAATTGAGACTGGGAAGGGAAACAGACTGGATCTGTTCCTATTTCCAGCTTGTATTGTAATGCAGACTGTGTAACAGCCCTGCTCCTGGCGTGCTCAGCCAGGCTGGGGGTGGCTTTTCAGTCCAGCCCCTCCCAGCACAGCTCCTTCCAGCCCCCCATTTCCCTGGGCCCTGTGCGTTCCTGAGGACTGCCCAGCCTTGTCTGTGCCTGGTATGAACGTCCTGCAATCACAGAATCCCAGATGGGGTTGGTTGGAAGGGACATTTAAGATCATTTCGTCCACCCCCCTGCACTGAACAGGGACATCTGCAACCAGAGCGGGTTGCTCAGAGCCCCGGCCAACCTCACCTGAGATGGTTCCAGGGATGGGGCAGCGACCACCTCTCTGGGCAACCTGGCAACTTCTCACCATCTTCAGCCTAAAAGATTCCTTTCTTCTCTCCGGTCTAACTCTTCCTCTTAATTTCACCCCGTCAGCCCTGTCCTGTCCCCAGGCCCTGCTCAAGTCTGCCCCCGTCTTTCTGCCAGGCCCCTTTAAGCACTGAAAAGCTGCACTAAGGTCTCCCCGGAACCTTCTCCAGGCTGAACACCCCCCAGCTCCGGGTACCCCCGCGGTACCGCACCCTCCCGTAGCGCCAACCCCCGCTTCCTTCCGGGGAAGGGCCCCACCCCGGAAGTGACGCCACGCCCTTCCGCCGCCGCGGAGGGAGGAAGGACCCGGCCGCCGTGGGGGGACCGCTGCCGCGGGAGGAGCGGAGCAGCGCCGAGCGGAGCCGAGCGGAGCGGAGCGGCGGGTCTTCCCCGCCGCCCGGGGCCACCGGTGAGCCAGTGCTCTGACCCGCCTCGCTGCTCGCTGAGGGGCCGCGGGCCCCCTCTGGGGGGACCTCTGGGCCCGGCTGCGGGCAGGGGCTTCTCCCGCTGAGGGAGACCCTCCGCTGGCAGCCGCGCGGTGATAGTTTGGCAGCTGGCGGCGTCCGTCGTCTCCCCTCCCGGTCGTTTCCACCGCCGGTCGTTGTCATCCCTTATAAGTCTGGATGATACGGGGCGTCTGAACCCGGGCCGGGCCCCGCCGCGCCTGACGCGCTGAGGGGGTGGCGGGGGGGGGGGGGGGTTGCTGCTGGCCCCGCCAGCCCCTCTCTCCTCGGGCCTGTGCCAAGGGTCCAGCGGGCTGCGGGGGGTTGGTTGTGATCGGGCTGAACACACCGGGGTACAGAGAAACTTGGTGAACCGGGATCCTTCGTGTGCGGTTCTAAAACTAAATTGGTTTTAGAATTTATATTATTATTTAATGCTGGCTGTGTTTCAATAGTTGGCCAGGGTGAAGGGGGCACTGCTAACTCTGCAAAGTCCGGCCTGTTTTCCTGCTCGGTTCCTTGTGGCTCGAGAGGTTTTAACTCTTTGCTTGTCAGTGTTCCTGCTGCTTGGCTTCTTCTTGTGAGACGGGGGAGGTCAAAGTCGTTCGAACTCAAACCAAGCGAACTTCAGAGTATATTTAACATACTGAGCAGCGCGTTTGGGGTGGTTTTGTGGGGTTTTATCCCTGGATGAGCACCTTGTGTGGTGTTGAGGTGGTTGGTTCCCTTGCAGGAGGGAGTGGCTGTATTTTCAGGGAGGGTGTGAGGTATCAAAGGTGAATGACACACTTGAAGCAACACAAAAGAAAAAATTCTATAAGGGATTGTTTCGATGCTGCCTTAAATCCTGCTGGTCTGGGCTGTGGCAGAGACGCCTTTGCTTGTGTGCTTGGTGCTGGATTAACAGAGGGGGAGTGTTACAATCAAAATTAAACCGGTTTTTTTGGAGCTGTGTGTGGCCTGGGTCTGGCCCAGTGCTGGGAATTGGTGGCACGGCACAGTTTTGGGAAAAGGGTGATGTTATGGAGGGTGGGATTTAAATCCATTCTCAACCTTCCTTATTATACTTTTTTTTTTGGTTGGTTTTATCATCCTTAAACTGTTTTTGCAGCGCTGCATTACATAGGTAGCTCCTTGTGCCAGGACTCTGGCATGTGCATGAGTCTCCCAGTTACGGAGACTCCTTTGAGACCAGCGAGTGCAGAAGGACGAGGTGTTTTCCAGGAACGGGGTGGGCTGGCTTTTGGGATGCGGTTACACAAGTGTTTTGAAGCGGGGAGGGGGAGGATTAGGAAGAGAATTGTAACTCAGTGGAATGCTCTGCTCACAAAAAAAAACCCCACCCAGACACCACGCAGTGGAAGGGGAGGTTACAATACAAAGCCAATTATACCAACTTGTAAGATCACTTTACACCACAGACTGTGATTCTAAGCTTGAAGATCATCCCTGATTCTGGTATTTAATTTATTCCAGATCCCTCTTTCTCAGCTGCCTCCTTCCCCTCCTGATCTTTGCTATATAAACCTCAATTATGCTTTTTTTTTTTTTTCTGGGCTACTTGTGACCCAAAACTAGACCTAAAAATCATGCTTGTGAAGTTCTATTAAAATGCTGTTAGTTACAAAGCACATGAGATATTTTGAAGTTTTTCTCTGAGGTTGTGGCAAATTTGTAATCTGTATCCAGGTGAACGTGGTTGGCGTGTTGGCAAAACCCCAGAGCGCGTAGAAGCTGATCGCTGCTCTTTGAGGAGATGGTAGAACTTTAGCTAATCCTCTTCATATTCTCACTCCAATTCCCAGCGAAACAGTACAAAGCAGTTTTGAGCTGTTTCTTGTGATTTCATTTAAAAGTGCCATTATGAGTCACATGTAGATGGTGAGACATAGGCTGTTAGTTCATGAATAGGCGCTACTCCCAGCCGAGCGGCCACAGCTGCGGGCAGGAGTTAAGAATTTGATGTGGACAAACAAAACTGTAGCTTAAGGTCTGTACTGACACTGGAAGGGGAAAACACATCTTCCAGCTGAAGTTAATTGTGAGCTCAGTGGGCAGAGTGATGAAGCCTTGTGGCCATTTGGCTTCAGAGGTTTGAAGTGGGGGCTGCAATTTCCCCCTGTCAAATGACAGTACCGAACAACGCGGTTCTCTTCAGGTGGCTGATCCAACTGTGTGCTCATCATCACAGTTAACGACTGTTTCTTTAATCAGGGTCGTTAATTAGCAACCCACACTGCTTATACCAGGAAGCAGCTGCTAAATTTCTTGATCACAAGAAAGATGGACTGTGAAAACTCGGATGATCTGTTCTGCTAAGCTGGCTGTCTTGTTTCTTTCCTAATTCCTAAATTGTCTACTGGCTTTCCTATTTTCTGTTCATGAGCCTCTTAGATCATAGGGCCCCACCCTTTCCTTTAGAGGAAATTAACTCATGGTTAATTACCTTTCTGCTAATTATATCCTTGGATGTTTAGAGTTGCATATGAATCATGATTTTGACACTTGCATGGCTCTTAAGAATTTTGTGGCGTTTGGGTCGGTGGTTGCCCTGTGGAATATGAAGTGTGGTGTACTGCTCAGGCACCAGTAAATGGAAACCAGACACTGCTACTGCAAGAACTGGGTGTCCGGAGACTTCCACAGTTTTTCTTTTTTCTTTTTTTTTTTTTTATTTCTTTAAAATCCCATGCCTGGAGATGGCATTTAATGACCAAACAGTTGCAGTGAGTGCTACTTTATGAGAGACATGTGAACACTCTTTGGAACACTTTGGTATTTTTTTAATTAGAAGAATTAATGCAAGTTGTTCCTTAAGTGCTATGAAGACTTAAACTTGATGAGCCAAATAACATTTGCTTCAGTCTAGTGCAAAGACTCGGTGTAGGCTGTTGCTAAGAGTTGTGCCGAGTTTCTTTTGAGAAGACTGTTGATTTCAGGAGCTGGAGAAAGTTAAAGAGGTAAGAGGCAAAAAAACCAAACCAAACAAACAAAACCACCAAGGACAAACCAAGAGGAGGAGGATGGATTCAGATGTCAGGAGACTTTCTTTTCATTGGTGGAACTGGGCTGCCTAGACGTCAAAGGCAGTTTGATGCCATTGTCAGCCTGCCTGTTTCAAGGCTGTTAGGCAAAGTCTTTTCCTGTTTCTAGACAGATGTAATGAATTTTGGTACCAATATTGAAGCTCATTTACAGAACAGTCTTACAAAGCCACTGCTTTAATTTCCAAAGTCAGCACGCAGAGTTACTTAGAAACTGTTTTGCATGGCTTGTCATAATTATTGACTTGCAATCGCTCCTTAATAAAGGTGCCTGTAGATAGAAGAGTCTCCTTTCTACTCTGCTTCGATACGTGAGCTTTTTCAACTACCTCTTCCATCAAAGGTGACCTAAACAATCCAGGACTGATAAATAGTTTATGAAGAAGTTGCTATCTTGTTGCCAGAGCAGTGATGCAATTGGCATTGACCATGAACGTATCATTTTACCTGCTCGGTCCCTGGGCAGTAAGGTTACGGTTCCATCTTAGAAAGGAAACGAGAAAAACAAGCTGGTGGTGCCTGAACTCATGATAAATCTATACTACTTCTATACCTTATTGCACACACGGTGCTTTTTGTGAAGCCAAAGCTGTGTCTGCAGTCTTTGGAAACCCTAATGTGTTAGGAAAATTATCTTGGGTTTATCGCTGAAAAGAATGTGTTACGTAAGCGTAGTCTCTTTCATGTGCACATTAAATCAGCCCTTAGTGACAGATCCTATTCTGATGAAAGGAACCTCCTTTTCTTACCACATAAAAGCTAAGAATGCACTTGCTCTTTACTGGGACTATGCTTGCTTTAAGTTTTCTGTGGATTGTTCCAGCTATTTTTTAATCTGGTCGGTGTGAAAACTAGATTGTAGCTTCTTGCTGCTGTTGAGAGCTGCGAGTCTGATACAAAAGGTACAATGTTCTGGGGCAGTAATTGCTGCTGCTTCAGTCCCCTCTCTGCTTTGGTTTTCTGTCTTCAATAAAACTTATAACAAACCACATTTTTCCCAGTTCTTAACTCTTTCTGTGTGTTCTCCAGTAAATCTGCAAAGGTGTAGTAAAGTGTGTGACTTGGGGAAAGTGATGTTGCTGTTGGCCAGCAGTATTCTGTAGAGAAGTTGGGTTTTCTGGTTTTGGCTCGGATGTCTGCTGCTGTGGCTGTGGTAACCAAACCCCTGTACTATTTGCACATACGCTTTCAGTTGCAGCTTTGACAGAGCCACAGAAGAACTTTTGGGCAGACAGCTGGCTTATCATACCTAAAAAAAAAAAAAGTGAATTTTCATTTGCTGAAGTAAGAGCTGTGGTTTATTGGATATATTCTTGGATGACAAACTTGACAGGAAAAATCCAGAGGTGTGTGTAAGGGACAAGAAATTTCTGAGTTGGAATTACGCTTTTTAAAGAGTAAAAAGTAAATGTGTGCTTGGAATACTACTGAATAAAAAGAAGAAAAATAGAGAAGTCTAGGTACAAGAGAAATGTGTTGATAGGAAGATGTATTTGACAGATTCATAATCATAGAATCATTTTGCTTGAAGAGACTTTTCAGATCATCAAGTCCAACCATCCCAGCACTGCCAGGGCACCACTAAACCATGTCCCTCAGCACCACATTTTCATGGCTTTGAAAGTCCTCCAGGGATCATGGGGACCCCACCACTGGCCTGGGCCAGGCCTTGACAGCCCTTTTGGGAAGAAATTTTACCTAATAACCACCCTAAACCTCCCCTGGTGCAATTTAAAGCTGTTTCCTCTTGTCTTATCACTTGTTCCTCGGCAGTAAAAAATGAATTGCATTAAAGCAAATAAAAAAACCTAATTTTGAATTAAATCACAGTGTTGGGTTTTTCCACATGCTAGACATGGTAACAAAGCTAAATATTCAAGATGCTTCCGAAAAGCTAGAGAAGATCTGATCTGTCGCTAGAGACCTTTGATGTGCAACCCTTCAAATAGATCTAACATCAAATCTGTATCATGTGCCTCATCCACCAACGGTGCCCAAGTATTCATCTGCTCTTGACATCACTACAGTTTGCAAAAATAAATCTCAGCATCTAGAAGAGTGTAGAAAGACATAGCCAGGGGCAGCTGGTGCCACAGCTCGGAGCTAGCGTGCTGTCAGGCTGCCTGGGTACCCACCCGTGGCAGGAAGACAAGGAGCTCTTTGGTGTCCGTACAGCCTGCTCCTCTGTGAGCTGTGGTACAAAGATGCCGATTGCCAGCAGTGGGACAGCTTTCCACGTGTCCTGAATAAATCCACCTTTGCAGCCGTGGTGCAACAGCACGTGTAGGCAGTGATCCGCCGAGGAACCGCACACAGGGTGTGTTAGGGGGAGTTTAAACATCACAAGCATAGCGAGGGGTTGAGGGTTTTCCATTTTTCCCATTTCAGAGGAATATGGGAAGGAAGAAGCTCTTACTTGCAAATAAGTAACAAGAGATTTTATAAATGAATAGCTAAGTCTAAGAGCTGGTTCTTTTTTCAAAAGTTTTCAAATGGGTGCTGCTAATTAACGTAGATATTAACCAACAATAAGGTCTAGGACTGGTACAGAAATGCTTAAAAGAAGATTCTGCATCATTGTATTTGTGAGGAATTGTGTAAAGAGGTGTCATTTCTGCTTTCCCTGACAATACTCTTGGCAGAACTACTTCCAGAACTTACTGAGCAAAGCAGGAGATGAGTATATGTAAAGTTGCAGGTGTTTGCTCCTGGGAGGGACCCGTGGTGCTTCTTGAAGTTGTCAAGAAGTGTTTTAATTGGGATACAGGAGATGTAAAAAGGATGTTTGGTGCAGTGCACTGCTTCAAATTGTAGTAGTTAATTTTATTTGTGATTTCTGGTACTATACTGATTACCTTCCTGATCAGATGATTTTTGTGGTTTGGTTTTTGTTTTTAATATCGAAGTTTGTTCCCTTGTTATTGTTTTCCTGACTTCTCAGGTGTTCAGAGTTGCCTACCTCTTCAACTCAAGGAAAAGCAACAAATCTGTTCTTGCTTTTAGATTACATTACTTGGGAGTGAGTTTTGAACAGGTCGTGCATTCGGGGCATGGATGGAAATGAAAGATCTGACCATGCAAAGTACGTGGTGTGACTGCAAATCCGCTGAGGGGTTGGTCTTTGAATAAAGAATGACACACCTTTAGCTGCCGTGGGAGAAAAGCATTTTGGACACTCAAAAGTTCTGACAAAACATTTTTTTAGGAATGCTGGATCATAAGTGCGCAAATTTAGTTGCAGAAAGTTGACTTGAGATGGATTTTTCTCCGTATTCAGTTTGTTTAAACTTGTTGAGTAGTTCTGTTCCTTAAAATGTAAATTCTGACCTGCAAAATTTGGCCGTGGAACTTTGTTTGTTTAAATGGCTGTATGTGTTTAAAGGAAGCAGAAGGGCTCTGCTTTTAATTCCTACTGATTCAGGGTGACCTCTTTCTGTCCCTGAAAGTGATGTACTGTGCTCAAAAATATTTGAAGAGGAGGAAACAAAACAACTTGCTTTCTAGTGGCTTGGCTTTGTAGCTGTTTACTAGCCCCTCCCAAAAGAATGCAAAAAAACCCCCAATCTTGCTTTTAAGAGACCTTCTTTGCTTACTCCAGTGAAAGATGCTGAACTCTGATGCTAAACAGAACCTTATTTTTAGTTCTGATGTACACAGAGGGCTAGCAGGATGCCAGAGGTAACTGCTCTAGTGTGTGGTTGATGCTCTGTGGATACAGAAAGCTAAGTCTTGCGTGTCTGTATAGAGACAGTGAAAGTGCACAATTGGTATAGAAACAGAACGTGCTGTTAAGCTTTCAGAACATCTTAAATTAATTTAATTAATCTTAGATAATATGCTGGAGGGGGGGGGGAAGGCAGGGTCTTCAATCTGTGGGCAGTGTTGGTTTGAAAATCTACTGTTCCTCTTAGAGGAGGGAGGTCCTAAAGGTGCCTTTGGGTCCAACTGTGAGAGCAGGAAATACAATGGCTACGGTGCTGGCTCAGCCTGTGCAAAGCACCTGGAGGGTGGCAGGAAGGAAAACAGCCTGGATTTGGAGACCCAAGACCTGCTTTCCAGTGCCTTGCTGTGATATTTTTAGTGTCTATGTCAATATTGCAATCCAAATGTCAATATTTTAATATGCAGACCTTAAACTTGCTAATGCAGGTATCCCGTGCTGCTTTTCTCCTGAAAGGAATCCAGCCTTTAGAATTAGAACAAAGTAGTTGAAATGTCCTTGGGAGCAAGCTGGCATGTGGGATGGTTTCTGTCAAGCAAGAAAAGAAAGGGGAGGGCTGGATTGTTGGCTCTGCACAGTGCTGCTGTGTAGGCATGAGAATAAAGCTTTTTGTTGCAGTCACTATCTATAAATTATATCTATAGAGCTGTGCTGTATAGATGCCCAGCTTCGCTCCGAAGTAACTTGAGTACTGAAGGAAATGGTGATGCACCTCCTTTGTGCTAATGGTTAGGTCAGAGGCTTGTGCTTTTCTCCACACATGCAGGTAGCTGGTGCTGCTGCTCTGCTTTCTCGTCCAGCTCTCTGGTGGTATTGGCAGGTCAAAGCTATGCAAATATATGCTAATGCTGCAGTTGACTTTCAGGCCTGTATGGTTATATAACTGTGCCCTTCCTCCTGTGATCTTTTATTTTGTTGCTGTGGAACTATTAAATAATTAAACAGGTGACTTCTTTCTAAAGACAAGCCTTCAAAAAGAATTATTTCTAGCAGGCTGTTACTGTGTTTGTCTTTAACGCTTTTCTCTTTAAACAGGAAGAAAATGAGCCTAAAATCTGAACGCAGAGGAATTCACGTTGATCAATCAGAGCTACTGTGCAAGAAGGGATGTGGTTACTATGGCAATCCTGCTTGGCAGGGATTTTGCTCCAAGTGCTGGAGAGAGGAATACCATAAGGCCAGGCAGAAACAGATTCAAGAGGATTGGGAGCTGGCAGAGCGGTAAAGAGTCTTCTATTCCTTCATCTTTTACAGAAGGGTGACTTCACTAAGTACTATTCCTGTCTCCTGTTTCCCAGTCCTGTTTGCCCCAGCTCAGTTTCATCAGAAGTTCTTGAATTTGACCTTTCCATCAGGAATTAAAATCTTCCTTTGGATGCAAAGATGAATATTTATAACATTCTGATCTAAGGGATTTCAAAAGAAAGTCTGTGAAATAACAAATGTAAACACCTCCCCAACCTCTCAACAAATACTTTGAACTAATTTGCATACTGAAACCTGTAATTCTAACTAGCAGTTGGAAGGGTGAAAGTGACCATTTTGGTTAACATAGATCTGCCTCTGGAGACCACAGTTTTTGTCTTGAATATGTCCAGCCAAATGGTTTTACATTGCACCTGCTGATTAAAAAAAAATTGTTTTGGCCTTGTCTGTGGTCATTCTTTTAAATTGCAGGGTTAAACCCAAAAGCATCAAAGCTTTAGCTTTGATATTTTAGGTAATTTTTCTAAGCATGTCCTTTCTGCAAAACAGTTTCCCTAGCGTGATAAATGCCTTGAAAATGGGTGTTGGAGGAAAACTCTGCTTGTAGCAGCTCTTAAATTTTCTCCTTCAACTGCTTTTTGTTGGATTTGGGTAGAAAGCAAAAGTACTGCCCGCTGCCTGAGGAACTGCAAAGCCTCTTCTGTACTACAGTTTTCCTTTGTGTCACTTCCAGGTGCAAGTTACACGAGATCTGCTCGGAATTAACAGGTTCAGCATTATGTGAATTCTTGAGATAGAGCAGCATCTGGCTGTGTACAGTTTACTGGCAGTCGACTTGAGCTGGCCGAGATGTTTGTTCACATGGACACAGCTTCTCTACGTAGGCTTTCCTTAATGTGTTAGTGGTGTGTGACAGAACTCTAGGGAAAAGTACAAATGCCCAAGAGATGATTTGCACTTGAATTTGGAATTGAACTTTATTTACCTGGTGATATGTTAACCAAGGTCACCGGGGGGGGGAAGACGTTAAGCTCATATCAGCCTGTCTGAAGAACGTGACATCTTTGGAATCTCTCTGAACTTCACCTGGGCCCAAGCTAACAGTTACAGTTTGGAAGCTCTAAGTTTTTTGGTGTCTGATTACCCTAGACTCTCTTACCTTAGGCCTGGAGGTAGTTTGTTTTTAAAGTTCTCTTTACTGTCTGACACCAGAACGGGTTATTAACTGCAAAGAAGGGTAGAAGGAAGTGCTTGAATGCTTTTCTAGCCTAATCAGAGGTGCCAGGTAAGCTGTTGAGTACAGTACTGAGGACATAACATATTTTTTCTTCTGTCATAAGTTTGGCTTAAACAGTTAATAAAAACCGAAGTGAACAAGTAGTTAAGCTGTCAGTCTTGTAACATCTACGCACAATAAAGTGGGACATTTAAAGAATTCTTTAAGTAACTGTTCAGCAGGGAGATGCTAAAGGAACAGATAAACTGTGATTGTTGTAGCCAACATACTCGTTGGTGCAGATAAGACACAATTCCTGCCTCAAGATATTACAAATGCAAAACTATTTATGGTCCATCCTGATGGATGTTTAAAGAAATTGCTCGACCTTTTAGCATCTTGAAGGACAGTATAATTTAACATTTAATCCCCCTGCACAGGAAGAGAAGTAGCCATTGAAGGATTAGTATATTTGCTCTCCCCTGGTTTGTACATGTAGATTAAAAGTTGGGCTTGGCCTTTGCAAAGCCCCCATCGGTGTCGCAGGGGTTTGTCTCATTCATTCAAGCAAGCCTATGTCTTACCAAGACTTTGGAAACAAATTATGACAATGATGTATTTCCCAGAGTATTTCTGACAGGGTATTTCACTTGCTCAGCTGTGAGCTATAGTTTTTATCTTTAGCAAGCTGGTAAAGGCTTGTCTATGGTAATAGGCTGTGAACATGATGCGGGGAGAAGGGGAACTTGATTATTGGAAGTCTGCCCACAGCCTTTCCCCTCACCTCTACCTTTGTAGAATTGAGGGCTGTGACATGAGCAGAAGATGACCATGATTATACGTATTTCAGTGTTCTTCCTTTTGACCTTACTATTTAATCCTCCCTGGACCTCTTAAACTCCCCCTCACTTTCACCATTGCAACATGGGAAGAGTAGACGTAATGTCGTAAAGGGAGATGGTGTCTGAAGCAAGAAATGAAGGTGGGCATAGAGGAAAACTGGCATGTCAAACAAGTAATTACTTCATTGCACAAGAAATTAGCTTACTGTGCTGTTTTTAAACACTTAAGTTAGACCTACATTTTTCTAATTCCAGGCTTCAGCGTGAGGAGGAGGAAGCATATGCCAGTAGTCAGAGCACCCAAGGAGCACAGTCACTGACCTTTTCAAAATTTGAGGAAAAGAAAACCAATGAGAAAACACGAAAGGTCACTACTGTGAAGAAGTTCTTCACTGCTTCTTCCAGAACAGGAGCTAAGAAGGGTAACTTTCTGCGTTGCTTTTAATGATTCTGTATAACCTGTATATGTACAAGTATTTTTGATACTAAAAGGCAGAGTAGCTCTGTGACTTGACTTTAAAAAGTTGGAATAATGATGCTCTGGAGAGCAATTGCTGTAGGTGAAGCCTTACTGACAACACATAAAAATGTGAGCTTTTGGGTGATGCCAAACACTCCTTCAAATCCAACAGGACACTTCTAAACCTGTGGCCGTGGTTGCATTAGTTACATGGGAGTTCTTCCACTAAAGTGTGGTATAAACGTGTTCCTGGTGGTGTTCCACCACTGCAGGGCTGAGCACAAGGATCCCGTTCCTATGATGCTGTTGTGGTTTAAGCCCAGATAGCAACTGAGCACCACACAGCTGCTCACTCATTCCCCCCCTGGCCCTGGTGGAATGGGGAGGAGAATCAGGGGGGACAAAAAAGAAAAAGTAAAACTTGTGGGTTGAGATAATAACAGTTTAATAATTGAAATATAATAATGGTGATAAAGAAAAGGAAGATAACAGAGAGAAATAAAACCGAAGAAAAAGGTGACACACAAAGCAGTTGCTTACCACCTTCTGACTGATGCTCAGCCCATTCCTGAGCAGCCTCTTGGCCAATCCCCCCAGTTTATATATTGGGTGTGACATTCTGTGGTAGGGAATGTTCCTTTGGCTAGGTGGGGGTCACCTGTCCTGGCCATGCTTCTTGTGCACTGACAGAGCATGGGAAACTGGAAAGTCCTTGACTTGGGATAATCACTACTTGGCAACAACTGAAAACATCAGCGTGTTACCAGCATTATTCTCATACTAAAGCAAAACTATACCAGCTACTAGGAAGAAAATTAGCTCTGTTCTATCTGAAACCAGAATAGATGCACGTTCTTGCCAGATTCATGAGTCAACCACAGTGTGATACTGTGGTTTAGGACTTGAAGGGGAAATCTTCCTAAAGAAAGGGGGGAAAAAAAAAAAAGTACAGGTTGGGAGTGACCTCAAGTTGGTATGTTGTAAGTGTGCTAGAAATGCTGATAAAACATACCAGAGGATGCTGCCATAACGAATGGCTTCAACAGCTTTGACAGGAAAAAATGGAATGTGTAAGCAGGGTGCCTTTAAATGAAAATAAATGTGAAAGGAAAATTGGAGTCTATGTGTGTGTGGGTTGTGAATATTAAGTTTGTGGTTGGCTGAATGTTTATTCTACAGTGTGTTACAAGTAAGAATGATTAATGGCACTGATGCCTTTGCATAGCAATAGCTTACATGGGCAGAAACCAGACAATGTTAGACTCTGGAGGAGGCATTCCAGAGGAAAAGTAACATTAAAGTCTCTTAGCCTTATAGATGATGTGTTTCCTTAATAAGTTCTAAATGTGTCTGGATTCCATCTTAGAAATGGTGCCTGGGCAGCAGCTGGTGTTCAGCAATGGATTAAGAACATTTTTTTCAACTTCATTCTTCTCATTTTCCATATTTTCTCTCTCCTTTTTTTATTTTTTTATTTTTAATCCCACTCACCATCTCTCCTGCCACGCTCCTGCTCTTGGTGTCTTGCTTGCTTTTGCATTTATTTCAGTGGCTCAAGAGAAAATCGTTAAGCAAGGACAGCTTGGGAGGGAGCGAAATGCTGATAACATTCTCAGGGATTTGAAAGAAATTTTTACTCCCTCCTGGGAACTGGCTTCCCCTACTGAAGGTAATGCAGTACAGCTTGAGCAAGCTGTCTGCTTGATTTTAGTGAGCTTACTTCTTAGCTGGGCTTTGCAAAATACAAACTAGGGTTGTGCCAGTTATAACTTGTGCTATTGAATGTGAGGATGACCAAAAAAAAAAGTCTAGCATCTTGAAGTGAACCTGAATTTCTAAACCAATTCCTTGCTTTTTGGTAGGGAGAGTTGAGGAATCAAGCTGAAGCTTGTTTGAGCTCTACTCTAGTGTGACATCTGAGGGATTATGCAGTTTCAAAAAGAAATTTTTTAAAAAGAAGGATTTTATAAGTAGCTCACTCTTGTGCTACTTCATAGTTTATCAAAAAATAATGCCAGGTTACCATTATAAATCTGACTACAAGTTGAAACTGCTTCAGTTTAATACTTCACACTCCAAGAACTTTTTCAGTCTCAAAACATCTCCAGATGGCTGTTCCCTTAATCAGGAAGACAGTTTCATATCACGAGAAGACACACTGCATTCAGTTAAACCAAAAGGATGCCAAAACCCTTGATGCAGACAGCTTTAGGATCTTGTTCTGGGTTATTTGTTTGCAATTCTGATGTGTTCTGCTGACTAAAGAAATTTGAAGACTTACCATTCTTTTGCAAATAATTTTGCAAATAATTTGAAGGTAATGATGAATGGGTGTGTGTAGTAGAGCTAATGACATGCTTATTCTTTATTTGGACTCAGATCCATGACCATGGCACAACCATAGTGAACCACAGGAGTGCTAATGCTCTGCTGTCACAATTAGTAGTTTTGTAGAATGACCTGAGAAAGATTTTGATGTTAATAGTGTTTATTCTTAGTCACAGTGATCCTTTCTTGACTCTTCCCATATTCTTTCTTTTCATTTTGGTATGTTTCCTCTACTGGCTTCTCTTTAACTTGTTCAAACACAATTTCTTTTCTGTAATTGGCTGCTTTTAAATAAAACCCAACCAAATCTTAAAATCCTACCCTTTCAAAAGTCTTTTTATCATCACAAAACCATGCTGTCTATTTACTGGTTATGTAATATTAAATGTGACAAATTTAGATCAGTGTATAGCGATGGTTGTCATTCAGCTTGGATACTGTACAGGCATTCTACTGTGAGGCCTGGGTACAAAGAAGATTGGAGGAAATCCCCTCTGGAAACTTGTGTAACTAGAAAGATTGATTTGCACTTTCTATCATGATTGCTGCAGCTGGATTTTAAATATTTGCAAAACTTTTTTCATTCTTATCACTTAAACACAATAGAGGTTCTTAATGGTACCCGAACCAAGTGGTTATGCAGAGAAGGTTGCGCTGAAGGGCAGAGTCTTGTGCTCTGGTCAGATGACCAGTGTTGTTAGTCACAGTTTTGCATTCACTAGAAGTGTTGTATCTCTTTAAAAGCAAATAAACAAACAAAACCCCCACCCAGTGAGCTACCTCAAATCTAAAAGATACCAACTTAAATATACTGGTCCCTTTAATTTATTCTGGAGTTCTGCATGTATGCTTATTGAGACAAGGATTTCTGTTGTGCATGTTGGCATTTGCAGGTTGAAGGGTACATTTGTATCACGTTGAATATGTTTTCTGTCTCTCTGCTGCTTGCTTTTCATCATGTTCATATACATCATCTCTGTTCAATCCTTCATTTTGAACAGTGTTGGCTGGCAAGTTGAAAGGTGGGTGAACTAAATTTGGGTAGTAAAGGTCTTGGATCAGTACAGTTAACTTGCAACCTGTACCTTGGAAAACCAGATGTGTTTGTGTGGAAAAACCCTGCGGTTGCAGCTCTATAAACCTGCATCCAGTGCTGGGTGCAGTCTGTGTTCCTACCTCCTTCTTGAATGCCAAGCAAATTTTTCCTTGAACAGGTGTGGTGCTTCTGCTCTTGCTGAATCACCAATGGCCAGGTTCTCATTCACGCGGCAGGTGCGATTCTGTGGCATCTGCTGCCTAGCAAAGAAGAGCTGTGGCATTTGCAGCAACCTCGTGCTCCCGTTCCTTGCCTTGTCCTGCTGCTCCTGTGGGAGCCAGCCTGGGGAGCTGATCAAGCTGAAAAATCCCCTCATAAGAAACACTGATTTCTGAACGACTAGTCTCTGTGCTAGTTCATGAGCCAGTTGAATGAATACTTGTGTTGGTGCAAGCGGAGGAGCAGGAACAGAAAGGTGAGGAAGAATGGAGAAGGGACCACTCCATCCTCTTAAACTGCTGCAGAATCCCCTCTGGAAGCTTTCATTTTATATGGAGAATGAAAAATAGAAGAAACCCAAAAGCAAACCCATGGTACAGTGATTTGCTAATATAAAAAGGCCATTAGTGTAAATGGGTATGTGGCTATAAATGTTTCATTTCAGTAGAATACTCAGTTTTCTAGAGTTCTGTTTAATAAAATCCAGCATTTCACTGGTAAAGCTTGAGAAATAAATGCTCATTCATCTGCACCATTTAAAAAAAAAAACAACCTGAAATTTTAAGACTTGTTAAACACTTCCCAAATTCATCCATCAGTGTAAAAAAGCTGATCTGATGTGCCCAAATTTTCCCAGCAGAGATCCAGGAAGCCAAGGCTCCCAGCCCTTCTATCAACAGGCAGGCTAGCATCGAGACGGATCGAGTATCGAAGGAATTCATTGAATTTCTCAAGACATATCATAAGCCTGGACAGGATATCTATAAGCAATGTAAACTATTTTTGGACACAATGAATCATAAAAGGGTAAGTTTTGCATGCATTTGTACATGAGTACAATGGGGAAATGGGGGAGAGATGGAGAAAATGCTGCACTGCTTCCTGCAGAGTACAGGAGGCTTCAGGTGATAGGCTTAGTCAAATGAAGGTTAAATTCTGAATGCCTTGGTGTTTTGTATGGAAAATGGGACCAAAGAAATCCTCCAGCTCCAGTATCTCAGATACTGCATCCCAAATAAATTAGTTCTGAATAAATCCCACATAAATTAGTCTGTTGAGCAAACAATTTTCTAGGCAAGTATGACTTGTGGAAATTATATTACATAATGAGGTTATATGTATTTTAACACTAAGTAGTTATAAAGATAATACCTGATCAACCCACACGTCTCCTGTGGCTCCTTTTCTTTGGGGAAGGGGAGCTTGACTTTTTGTTTGGGTGGGTTGGTTGGTTGTGGGTTTTTTGGTAGTGTTTTTGCTAAGTGGTTTTTGTTTGGTTGGTTTGGTTGTGGGGTTTTTTTTGGTTGGTTGGTTGTGTTTGTTTTGGGGGTTTTGTTTGCTGCTTTTTTTTTTCTTGTTTTGTTTTGAGTATGGAATAAAGGTTACATCTTCATTCTTCATATAAAAATGTTCTGGAACTATTAACGTGCCTGTAGTGCCACCTATGGTTGAAATGAGTCGGTATTCAGCACATCTCTTTTTTTTTCTTCTTCTTCCTCTCTCTTCCCTATTTTATAGTTACTCAGATTGGACTGGAAATTAAAGGAAGCTCTGATGGAATCTACCAAACTCTCTACTTTGAAAGCATCTTGACTTTGTGCTTTTTCTTTTAGAACTGTTTCATTCTGAGTTTGTGAAAATAGTGTGGTGTTGTTATTGGTGATAATCACTGAAGGTGCTTTCTTTTCCTAGTTCCTTGATGGTTTGTGCTAGTGAAAAAGAAGTCTTTCTCAAAACACAGTTTGGTGCTACATCTAAACCAGGCCTAAAATGCCTGAAGAGCTGAGGCTTTGTGTTCAAGGTGTCTAGTTTTTGGCCTCAGAGAATTCAGAAACTAAGGTCTTTTTCTTTTTTTTTTTTTTTATGTGTGGCTTTATGCTGCCATTTAATGCTGAAAAGTGACTTAATCATTAAAGTTAATTTTAACCCTTCGAACCTCTATTATGTCTTTTAGTAGCTCAATTAGTTAATGGCCAAAAGGCAGTTGTTTCAACAATAAAATTGTGAATATATTTAATAGTTATTTATCATTTAGAAGGGTTTACTGTAAAGATACTCTTTGAAATTATGATTTATGTTCTTGGGTTTTTTTGATATACTGTATATCATCTTTTAAAGTTAGAGACAAAATTGGGAGCAAGCATTCTGCTTTTAACAGTCTACAGCATTTTGTCCCCATTACTCAGGGATGTGTCTGGGGAAAGGGCAGAAACCTGTTCAATTCCATGGCTAATACACATCTGTTCAGCAAATAAATTTACATTTTTCCCAAGTTAGAGAGCCACTATGTCTTGATTTCTCATATTTATTTTTTTTTCAATGTAATTTAGCCAACATAAACACCTCTGATGATATATTTGCATTCTCAGACTGTTACTGCAGCTGGACACTTTTGTTCAACAACCCCACAAACCTCAGAGGTGTTGCTGCCAGTTCTTCCAGACACGCAAACTTAATCAGCTTTCTGTTACAGGATTTGAGCATTGAGGAGCAATCTGAGTGTGCCCAGGACTTCTATCAAAACATAGCGGAGAAACTACAGACACGTTGGAAAGGTATCATGTTCCTCTTCCTCATGTCTCACTCCTGAAAAAGTAATCATCTGAAGATAAAGCTTCTTGCACTTTCAAGTAAAAATGAAGCATTCCCAACCAGCTATCAGACATGCTGTTACCAAATTCTAGTTACCATAGTTAGGAATATTCCCAGCAGCACCAGATCTATAAAGTTTTGCAGTCTAAATTACTTGGTTTTACAGTATTGTTTGTTTGGTTTATTTTTAATTCTCAACTAATTGTGGTTGGGTTGTTTTATTTTCTTGTTTTAAATTCAGTACTGTTTGTTTAAAACTAGCCTCAGCCCAGTTGACAGGCTGTGATGCACAAGAAGGCAGTGAGAGGGAAGTGCTTCTGCTGCGGGCTGCTTTTATGTGCCTGGTCTGTAAGTGACGTGGCTTAAACATAGCCAGGGATTTCTTTCTTAAGACATAAACAGGAACAGAGGACTTGGAAAACCTCAGTGGATTTATTCTCAAAGACTAGATCTTTGAGAAATGTTCTATGAGCAGCTGAAACCAATTTGTGCTGAGTGAATGTGCTTCATTGTGAATCTGTCTGGGTACTTGCTTTGGTGTGTCACTGGGGTGTTCTCACCTTTATATTTTTACTTCTGCTGTAGAGAGTAAAAATGCATGAGTTCTATTTTATTAACTCGGGTTGGCTCAAGTCAGCAGTACTGATTTGGTGATAGTAGGACCAAACTGTATTAAATCTACAAAAGAGCCCCAGAATACTTTATTTACTGTATTGGGGGTGGGGTTTGTACCTTGCAGTGCCCCCTGAAAAGGTTGAGAAAGCAATGGATCAGATTGAAAAATACATTATGACTCGACAGTATAAATATGTCTTTTGCCCTGAAACAACTGATGATGAGAAGAAAGATCTTGCTGTCCAGAAGAGAATCAGGTAAGTCTTTAAAGAAAAATAGTTGAGTAACCCACCGTCCCATAAGTGAGCTCTGAATCAAGCATGTTAAAAATCTTCAGCTGCACACACAAAAAAAGGTAAGCTTTTTAACCAGAAAGGGTTAGAAACACTTTATTTAAGAATCAGAAGAAATGAATAATGAAAACTACTACACTAGGAAAACTAATTGGCCTGCTTTTGTTAAATTCTAGCAAAAAAACCAACCCAGTATGGTTTTCTGAAAACAAATTACTTCAGTGGAATAAACTAGCTTATGACTGGACTCGCCCCTTATTTACACAAAGCACTCCTTGTGCCTTGAATTCAAGAAGCAGCTGGGTTCAAACACCTGAATGTTACTGGCACAGAAAACTTGGAACTTTTTTTTTTCTTGTCACAGGGCTTTGCATTGGGTCACCCCCCAGATGCTGTGTGTTCCTGTCAGTGAAGAAATTCCAGAAGTCTCTGATATGGTTGTAAAAGCAATTACAGGTTTGTGAATGATGATGTTTATATTTCTAGCTTTAAATTTCATATCTGTCACAGAGATTATTTTCTGCTGTCATCAGAAGGGGGTCCAGGCTTTTAGATTTGCAGTAGTTTTTGTGGTGTGGACTAGTACATCACCTGTGAATCTCACCGAAGCGTTCAGAGATACTTGGACTGAACCAAGAGAAGGTTGAATAAACAGATACTTTTATGGAACAGCAAGCACCACAGATAAAAAAAAGTTCTCAAATCATGAAAGCCATATTAATCAGACACCGGAATGAGTAGGACACTTGGTGGACAATACTAATATTGCATCATTTTTGCCTTGCAGATATCATCGAAATGGATTCAAAGCGTGTCCCTCGTGATAAATTAGCATGCATCACCAAGTGCAGCAAGCATATATTTAATGCTATTAAAATCACAAAAAATGAGCCAGCTTCTGCTGATGACTTTCTTCCAACTCTTATATACATTGTTTTGAAGGGAAACCCACCTCGTCTGCAGTCTAACATCCAGTATATAACACGCTTCTGTAATCCAAGCAGGTTAATGACAGGAGAAGATGGCTACTATTTTACCAATCTGGTAAGTGCAGGACTAGTGTTGATGTTCTTCTACAAACCAAAATTGTTTTCTAGTTGGATGTAGGAATTTCCAGTGAAGGCAAACACAGCATAACGTAGTAGTTGAGGTTACATAGAGTACAGCAAGCTCTCTTTGTATCTTCTCTCTCTTCTCTGCTTTCTAAAACAGCCAGTCCTTTGCTTGCTTTATAATATTAAATGCTTTATGTGAACAGTCTGATGCTAAGACTTGGCTATATTTTTATTCTGTAAGGAGATAAGTACTTTCCATTCCTAAAATCCCAAGTTTGGACTGTGCAGATGTTACAGATGCAAAGTTGCCCATTTAATTAAGCCCATGAGAGTTATCTTGAAGGGACTGCAGAACTAGGCCATTAATGTGTGGAGGTAAACACACTTCTTAAAGCTTCTGCAGGAGGCATTTATTGTGCTTGTTTATATTACAAGGAATTAGGATTATGGACTTGGCTTCTCTGCATTTGATTGTAAAGCAATTCTCGAGGGGAAATATGTAGTTGAATGAAATACATGGAATGATAGAAGTTTGTTTTAGTAGGAGGAAAACATCTACAAGGTAAGATGGACATTTGACATGCCTGTCATCACGAAATTTTTAGAGAGCATGGCAGATCTCTGCTGATCAGATTATTAAATATTAATATAGTGCTCTTGTCTAGTTGTCTTGTGCTTTCTGTTTTCTCACCTCCAACATGCAGCGAGTGCCTCTAGGTTTGTAATACACTTTACCCCATGAGGCAGTACTTACTGTCCAGCTGAAGTGGTGTCGTCATCTCTTGTTCTCTGAGGTTTCTACTTGAAACTTTGGGGAGAGGAAAGAGGCATGTGAACTGTCTGATATAGATAGCTTCTGGAAAAGCTCTTTAGGAGCAATCTGTTGAGGTATTAAACAAAATAATCTGTTACTGGTCTACCAGCAGGATAAAAAAAAAAATCAAACGCATACATTCCAATCTGTAGCTTGCAGTGACACTCTCTGTTTTGTTTGTAGTGCTGTGCTGTGGCCTTCATTGAAAAACTGGATGCTCAGTCTTTAAATCTAAGCCAAGAAGATTTTGATCGCTTTATGACTGGTCAGACATCCCCGAAGAAGCAAGAATCTGACAGTTTTTCACCTGACGTGTGCCTGGGTGTTAAGCAAATGTATAAAAACTTAGACCTCCTATCTCAATTGAATGAGAGACAGGAAAGAATTGTCAATGAAGCCAAGAAACTTGAGAAAGACCTAATAGATTGGACTGATGGAATTGCAAAGGAAGTCCAAGATATTGTTGAGAAATATCCATTAGAAATAAAACCAAAAAATCAAGCCTTAGCAGCTATTGACTCTGAAAATGTGGAGAATGACAAGCTGCCCCCACCACTGCAGCCTCAGGTTTATGCAGGATAATTATCAGTGTTAACTTTGAAAGTATCCTTATCCTCACCTAGTATTACCTGCTACTTGGGAAGGGAAGTAAATTTAAAGCTAAAATTGAGATGAGCTTAAATCAGTAAATTTTTAAAGGTACTTTCTTTTTTTTTTTTTTTTTAATTAAGTGTAATGAATTGTATTTATTTTAGTCAAGTAGATTTCTATTAGGCTTTTGTGGGTTTTTGAATTGACTTCAAATTTTCTACACGAAGCAGTGTAATTTTTAAGCAACACTAGTCCATTGACATCTTTCCTGAAAGCTTCCTTCTAGGCATGCACTTCCTTGTTTTTAATAATGAGCTTAACTTGAATTTGAGTTCCAGGAAACTCAAAAGGTACCAATGTTAGTCTGAATTCATTCTGTAGTGTAAAGATGAGATATATATTGTAAAATATGTAAAATTGTAAATAGATTTAAAATCCAGTGTCAGAACTGTGCATGACATCTCGTGTGTGAGTAAAAATTATATAAAAGTGTTCATTTTAGCACCTTTCAGTTAAATCATGTTGCAGTATAAAGGCAAGTTCACTGTTAATGTTTCAATAAGCTCGATGGTATAACTGATTGATTAGTCAGAGAGGATGTTGCTGTAATGATTTGAAAACTTGACGCTCATCTGCTCTGTGAAAAAAAAAAAAGTGCTATTTAAAATATGACAGTTCTTCATGTAAACATTCTCTCTGCTTTGTCAGTACACCTGGTAGCCTTCAGTGGTGCGTGTAAGTGCTGATAGTACAACTTCTGAAGAGAATGTTGAGTCAGGCTTCAGAAATAGGAAGAAATTCTTGTATTAAAAATTTCATAATGTGGAACAAAAAAGGGGAGGGAATGAGATAGTGAAAGAGTTGCACCAGAACTGGCTTTCTTTTCTGGTATTGCCTAGTAATTTCCATCAGTGGGCTGGGTCCTGATTGCTTTTTTTGCCAGTCCTGGTAGATAAATAAATTCATATAATTAGAGGCTGGCTTTGTAGAAGAAGGGTGAGCTGTTGCTCTGAGCAGAAAGGTGCACTTTATTTTCATGAAACATCAGGCTTCTGATCTTTAGTGACCCTCTTTAGGAAAGGGACTTAACGTTGCTGAAGCATTGAACAGAAAGTAAATACAGCTTTAAATACACCAATCCAAACTTCTAGTGACATAAAGTTAGTAATTGCTCACTCTGCAGAAAGTAACCTCTTGCAATATAACTTTTTTTAATGCCAGTAAAACATTTTCTATATGACTTTCTATAACACTTCCAGTTAATCCAGTCTGCTATCACTTCTTTGTGTACCTGAGATAGTCAACATAAAGCTACTTAGCTTGAACTACTTCTAAGCAATGTTAAATTCTTACCATCAAGGAGGAGAGTACCTACCTCTTTATTATGTTCCACTGCTTTAAAAACACTGCTAGTCTAAATTTGCACTGCAATAATTTCAGACCACAACTGTGATTTGTCCCTTTTTTTTTTTTTTGTCAGATGTATTTAGCCTTATCAACTATGCAGTCCTAGTGTTTCAGAGAGAACTGGTTACCCAAAACTCCACTGCTGAGGTGAAGCAATTTGCTGATGGAACGATTACAAGAAATGAGGTTATTTGATGTATCCATGTGTCACTGCACCCAAATTGCTTGGGATCTGACAGGTGTTTGCAGTAATAATACTGTAAAGTCTTTCTTTATAAACACTAGGTGCTAATTCTGATACACAGGTTTTCCGGGGGGGAGGGGAGGAGCAAATTTATAGCTATTGTGGAAATTGCCACGTTTAATAAAAGCCTGTACATTATGGCCTTGTTAATGAGTCCTAAAGATCTCCTCACTGGGTTTTGTTACGCTGTTAGTGATGATGTGAATGCAATTGTGACTGCTGCTTTTCTGGTTTGGGAGATGCAATTCTCAGCCATTCGGGTGCAAGTCTAGGTAACCATGTCTTTTTCTTTGCAGAAAGATCATTGTAGTGCTTAAGTACTTTTAAGAACGACTTGCTGGTGCATTTGTACAAAAGTATCTCTTATTCATATGCCATCTTGTTATCAAGCCACTAAAGTGGGAGTGTTTTCAGCAAACAAAGCCTCTGAATCCCCCGTAAGGCAGGTAAGATGGTTTTCCATACCCCCTCAAACCGCAAGCAGGAGGGGTTTGCTCCTGGCCATGGTGTAGTAACAACACCGGGAGCAGCTCTCCCAGGAACTTCCATTCCCGTGTGTGAGTAACTAGGCTGCTTTAAAGCCGTGTCACTATTTTATCAGGCAAGTTCTCTGGCTGTAGGTAAAACGAGCAAATAGTTTTGCCTTGTTTAAAAGGAAGGTGGTTCAGTTGCCCTCGCACTATCCGCGCAGCGTCTTCCAGCGTTTACCATTTCAACCGGGACAAGCCCTGAGGTGCTGCTGCCTGAGCTGGGAAGAGGCCGGGTCAGTTCTGGGCTCGGCGTGAGCTGATGGGATGCTCTGGAAGCGGTACCGAGTCAGCTCGGGCCCGGGCGCTGGTGTAGTGTTGGGATGCTCCGGGTGCAGCAGCCTGAGCGGCCCCAGCCCCCTCAGCCGGGCCCTGCCCTGTGGGGCTCCCGTGGGTGCCGGGGCCCCGCCCGCCTCTTGGCTCCGCCCGCGCGCTGCCGACGCCGCACAATTTTGTCCCCCCCGCGCCACCGTCCGTGCGTCCGGCCCCGGGTGAGAGGTCGCGGCTGCGCCCCCGGAAGCAGCGGGAGGCGGAGGAGGCGGGTGTCCGGGCAGCGGCCTCCACCCCGCTCCGTCCAGCCCCGCTCCGTTCGGCCCCCTCCCCGTAGCCCCTGTCAGGGCAGGAGGATGATGCAGAGCCCGCCCGCACGGCAGCCCCGCCGCTTCTGAACCCCGCCGCTGCCTCCGGGCCTCGATCCGCCCGGCCCGGGGGCCTCTTCCCCTCTTCGGGTGCCGGTAAGATGGGGATGGGGGTGGCTGTGGTTGATGGGGCCCGCGGGCCCCTGTTGCCGTGCCGGGCGCGGGGGTCCCGGCCAGCGGCAGCCTGGCGGGCTCGGGCGCAGTGGATCTGGGGTCGACTTCGTTCTCCTCCGCCCTGGGGTGGGGGGTCCTGCTGGTGTTCGCTTGGGGCACCTCGGGGCCTTGACGCCGAGACCCCGCGGGCGGAGGGGCGGGCGGGCCGGTGGGTTGCTCCGGTGACGGTGGTATAACGGTGGAAGTGCCGTGAGCGGCTGCCCGAGGGAGCTTTGGCCCCGGGGCCGAGCCGGGTGCATCGCTCCGCTGCCGCCACCTCCGCAGAGCCTTCGTTCCCCGGGGTTTGTTTGCAGATTTTCATGGCGACACGATAAACGGGAGTGATTTGCCTTGGCCTCTCTATTTTAGCGTTAGGTTTACTTTAGTATTTACTTTTAAAAAATGGGGGTTTTTTTAAAGGGATGGTTGTTTGCTTGAACTTTGTATGTGTGGCATTGTACTGGGAAAAAATAGTAAGAAAGAGTCCTTCTCGTAACACTAAAAATATTTCCGTTTCAAAATATCTTCTGTATAGTGGTTCCTTCACTGTTGTTTTTACTCTTCATTACGTATCTGTATTTCATGCTCTTTTTGGATTTAATTTGCCTAAAGATGTCAGATTTTAATAATAAAATTTCTGGTGCATCACACCTAGAATATGGCTGCTGACATTAAATTTGAGCTATATATCATAATCTTAGATATGGACACACTTGAAAACAATTGTGCTTGATAGGTGAAAGACCAGATTACAGCACAGCACTGGGGCTTTCTTCTTTCTTTTTTTTTTTTCCCTTTGCTTTTTAAACTCTTGTCTTCTCTGGAGAAATGTATTTGTGAGATTAGCTCTAGCACTGTAATTATACAGGTAAATTTACCCTGTTAAACAAACCTTGACTCAAGATAAGGCTTCATGAAGGATTACCCTCCACATCCTCATGGAACTTGTGAGAAGTTTTGCAATCGGAAGCGTGTCAGGGAGTGAAGGTCTGTTGTGGCCAGGCCGGTCTTTTGTGGTAAATCATTAATGTGTTTTATGAGCCGTTGAGTTATAGGAAATGGACACTAATCCTCTTGCTTCTAGGCTGGACATGCACAATGGTCTACGTTCATCTAACAAGGTGCTGCTGCTTCCACCTCTCTCCTTTCCCCTGGCTGTCCGGGAACAAGGTGATGGCTGCAGTCCAATTTCTGGTCAGCAGGTGTCCGCAGGACGGGGGATAAATAACTTTAGTAGGCAGCCTGAGCAGAGATAATATTGAATTGTGTCTGCGAGACTGAGTGCTCTTTGACCCTAGATTGAGTCCCATCAAAGGAGGTTTAAGACCTTGGTAGCTTTGTTACCTCCTGTGATCCGAGGAGTGGCTCAGGGCTGGCAGAATGTGATTCTTCTTTCTCACTTGAAAGACAAGAACTTGAAATGCTGCCTGGTGATACAGAATAGACACTGTGCTCTCTCAGAGGAGAGGAGCGTCTGAGGGCACGAACAAACAGACCTCGGTGTCCTTTGTGTGAGCCGGGCACATCCGGCAAGAGACAGGAGACTGGCACGTCCATCCCCCCTGGACAGACAGACGGCTACCACAGGGGTGCAGCTCTCTCCTTAAACACCCTCAGCGGGGCTCCTGCAGAGCTGTTACCTGTGATGGTCTTTATTTTTTCTTGATTAAACAGTAGAACACTTTGGGTTTAGTTTGGTTTTTTTTTTTTTTCCAAATGAGACTGATTTATCAGATGAGCCCTAAACAAAGTAGTAACAAAACTAATTGGTATCAGGATTTTGTTACTTTTCCTGGCTCTCCCTTTGCCAAAAGCAGGTCTTTGTTGGGAATTCCTTTTTTTTTTTTTTTTTTAAGGACATTCTTTTGACCTGTGACCAAAGCTGGTTCCCAGGACTCGGAACTCCTGGATTTTGTTTTGGAAGAAACTTGTGTATGCCCTGGCGTGTCGGGGGGGGGGTTTACCTATCTGTAAACTGGAGACTGTACTTACCTATGTGAGTTTAAAGTCCTGTTTCTTTAGACCAGCATGGGTGAACCTGGTGATACTGCTGACATATCCTCGCTACGCCAGCTGTTGCCAAAGTCATTTATTTCAGTTGGTTTTGCTGCTCTTGATATTTTCTCCTTCTCTAGTGGCCACTGTCTGTTTCCCTGCCTCTCTTACACAGCCAGTGGTGCCTTCTTTCTACACACAAAACTCTTACTTTGCCATTCCCACTAACGCTGCCACTTCTTCAACTTGTCACTCATTTTCTCCTTGTGATTCATACTGTGTCTTTGTCTCCATCTCCTTACAGTTCTTATTGCAAGCAACAGTTCTTACAGTCCAAAGAGCCTTTTTCTGGCTTTTTTTTTTTCCCTGTACTTGCACTGCTGAATTCTGTACTGCCTTCCTTAATGGGTGGCCTTAATGAAGTCAACAATTAACCGTCTTAGGTTGGTCACTAAACCAGTTTCTGATTATTAAATGGAGACTCTCAGACATCTTGAGTAAAGCTGTTCTGTGAACTGTGTGTGTGTGGCTGCTGTCAGTGTGGTATGTGCAGAATTTGAAGTCTCTCGGAACTTTGACAGATCCTCTAAAACTAAATCATTTTACTTTTGCCTTCCTCTCCCAGGCTCTCATGCTAAGCAGCAATAACCTGAATAGCATTTTTTAATACAACTTCAAAGACCTTGAGTCTAATATTGCATGTTTTATTGTAGTCTGTATGATTTAGATTATGATAAGTCGTGTTGTAAGTCATGACTTTGACTTGTAAAAGTTGGAAGGTTTTAAGGTCACCTAAGCCAGAACTCGTGGATATGCAAGTGTGTTCCCCCAGGGCACAGGCTAACTTGCAAACAGGGCTGCCCTCTTAAAGCTGGCAGCAAAAGGTCTGTTTTCAACCAGAGGTTAGGTTTGCTTTTATTTTACAGATTTTATTTTATTTTGCAGGTATATTTTAAATTGTGCTTTTCACTTTTAACAAAACTCAGAATTTGGGTTCATTGAACCAGTGAAAAAAGGCTTTCCTCACCTTCTTTGTATTTCCTAGCTTATAACGTTTCTGAACTTTTCTGGTTCTTTTTTTTAACTGCATCTAAAAAAGCCATTTGGAAGTTGTTTGCATTTGTTCGTGTATACATTTTTCTTTTAAGTGGTAAATTAAAATAACTTTTGCAAACTTGGGTGCTTGAAATTCAGTATCAACTTGATCCTTAAAATTTGCTGTAACTGATCAAATTACTTCCCTTCCTTGGCTTTGTTTTATGGGTAGAAATGAAACCTTTGCTGTTTACATAGCTCTTGGGGATGTGGAAATGCTTAATTATGCTTTGAAAAGTGTTTTGAGAGGTGAAAAGAAACATTTTGTGCCAGTATGAAGTATTTTGCTTCATTTTGCTCTTTAAAGTCCGCAGGCTTTCAGTCTTCCATCAGTCTGCTTCCTGACTGGCTCTGTTATCAGACCAATAACACAAATAAAGAATCTGCTTTTCAACAGGTGATGTTCCTGCTCTGTGCTGTACAGTGTCTCCTGTCTGTGGCCTTTGATGTGCAAAGGGCCAGGCTATTTTCCTGCCACATTTTCTGTTCCCAGGCTCTGGGAAAATATTTTAATGTGGGGTTTATTTTTATCAGTAAACATTTTTTCTGAGCTAGAAATCTGCGATGAGCTTCTGACTGTTTTGAGCCAATTCACTGTTATCTCCCACTTGGTTGCTGTTTCCCAGAGCAGCTTTGGGAGTGGAGATGTTTGTGCACATCTGGCTGCTGGTCTTTTGGTTATATTTGGTTGCAGTGGATTGTAGGCTCCCAGGTGATGTTTTCATCAACTATCTTCCTCCCCAAGTCTTGATTCCTTCCCTTCCTCAATTTTATGAAGGAGACCAATAGCATTTACTGTAAGTATATTTACTTTCTCTTATGTTTTCAACATTGAAGGACAGGAGAAGGATCAGTTGGACAGGAAAAGTGCTCTACTCTGGAGGATTCCCCTCCCTCCATTGCTCTTGAAGCCAGCCCTGCCTGCCCTTCTGCTGCTGACAGGAGTTTTAGGCTGTATGGTTTTATCCTGCAGGGTCTTGATTTTCTTCCTGAAAAAGATGAACTGAAGCAGCTGTAGCTGCACCTCTCCCTGCCCCCCCCCCCCATATCAATATTATAAAGTAAGCCTTTCTATCAAATTAGTAGGAAACCCCCTATTTTCCTCCTAACTACATTTTTTTTAATGATAAATATATTATGTTGTGAAATTCTAACAAAAAAATTGAAGAAAAAGAAAATCTTGATTAGTGTTCTCCAATTCCTGAAATAAACTGACTGCAAAAGAAATTCATAGTTCATTTCATGGCATAAAAAGGGCAGCCTTTTGGAGAGTTTAGAAGCCTCTGTTTAATTTTTATCCTGGTTTTTTTCCCTTAATAAAAAAAAAAAGGAGGGAGGGTTAAAAATGCTGCTGCTCTGAGAACCAGCAGAGGCTTTATTTTCAGTTGTAAAATCAGCTGAGGTTACTTTTGCTAGTTCTGTTCGATAGGCTGGTGATGATATTAGATTAGAGATACAGATTTTCTTATCAGTCTTTATAAAGCTTAGACAGTTTATGTTGAATATTTTGAACTTTAATAGGCAGCTTCCCAGTCAACACAACCACAGTCTGTTTTGATTCACTGTTTTAGTGGTTTAGGTGTTAGACATCAAGCTCAGTTTGAAGAGACCAAATTAAAGATACTTTTGGTACCTGCTTTTGTTTACTCTTCTTAAATGAAAGGCATTTTAGTTTGAGATCACCACCATTTCTTTGTTTGCATGTTATTTATGGATGGGTTGCTAAGCAAATCACTCCTCGGTTGTGTTTAGAAATGTTTTTCTGATGCGCAACATTATTTTTGTTCAAAGTGGTTAACCCTGACGTGACCCCCATTGTACTCCCAGTAATGGGGCATCTTTGAAAACAGAACTGATTTGTAAATAAACTGAACTGCACAGTTAAAGACTCTTGTGTGCAAGAAGATGTTCGGGCTTAGAAAATGGGTGAAGTGTTAGTGGAGTGCTGTTGGGATGGGTTAGTGCTGGCCTGCTGCCCTTCTTCTACCCACAGTTTTCTTCCTTAAGATATTTCAGTGGTGGTTTTATTTATTTAAACCCTTTCAAATGTTTTTCTCCCCTAGATTGACTATTCTACATGCACAACAAGAAGGGAAATGTTTGTAAGGAAATTACATGGTCTTAAACTTTCTGGTGGAAAGACGGCAGTTGACATTCTGGCAAGAGCCATGTAAAAACTGTCAGATGTTTACCTTGATCTATTTAAAATTCATGGGGTTTTGTTTTGTTTTGTTTTTCCTTGTGGCAACTATAATTTTACTTTTAATAACTTGCTTTAATACGCCACATAGGTTTTTTTTTGTTGCTGTTGTTAGGAATTCAAGTCCTTTGACATTAAGCCCTGAGATGGGAATTGTTGATGTGACTAATTTCATTGTTTTTGCAGTAGACTTCAAGATTTCCCTTATTTGTAATTTATTCTCCAAAAATTCGTAGGTCTATTTCAGAAGTTATCTGTGTATGAAGGAGTATAGAAAAGGTAAGGAGGAATTTAAAATGCTACTACTTTGAGTTTTGAGCTGGACTGGAAGAAGGCTCCCTAAACTGGAGACTAAGTGACTGTTTCCTTGCTTTTTAGACAGCTGCCGAATTCTGTTTGCCTGGGACCCTGACAGGCTGTTGTGTACTCCCATCCTTTACCATTTTAATCTTTTCAACTGTATAACAGAATTTCCAGGGTTTGCAGGGCCTGATTTAAGAGCACAGTATCTCTCCAGTGCTTGTAGAGTGCTTCCTGACTGTCAGCTGTAGCTCTGCCCGAACGTGGTTTGGCCTCGATGGCTACACCTCGGTACCGACCAATTACTTTGGAGCTGGTGGCCAATGTTCCAGGCTGGCAGTTTTCATTCTTCCCGTTGCGCTTGAGCTACTTGTTAGGCTGACTGTGGAGATTTTTATTGCACCAGTATTAAAAGGCTTAGCCAGAGTGGAGAGAGGCAGGCAGCAGTTATTAGAGCTGCTTTCTACATTATTTATTTAGCTAAAAATTGAAATCTGATCTTGTTTTCCTGACCTGCCAGGAGGTAATAGCATACAATTTATTTTCTCTTCTCCTTTTTTTTTTAAACTGTAAAAAAAAAAAAAAAAAGAAAAGCTTAAATGATCTTCTTTAGCTTATTCATTTACACAGAGGAAGTTGTTAGTTATAACTGGAGCTGGTAGAAAAATAACATTTGTGTTGTGTTTCTAACAAGTCCTGACAGAAAGGGGAGTTTTAAGTGTGCTGACCATTAACGGAACCCCTAAAATCTAGTGGGAATATACATTTTGATTTACATGCACTGAGCTGTTTCACAAGTTCTTTGATAATTGGTGTTATTTAAGAACTTTATGTCTTTAAAGAAGGGTTGTTCTTCAGGCAGCAGTGTGGAAACATTCTTCTTAGTTCTGCTTTGCTCTTATCAGTGCCCAATTCTTATTTTCATGTCAGCTCTAGCATTGAAATCCAGAGTTGTTCCCTTTTCTCTCACAAATGCTCAAAAGGCATATTATGCTTTGGAAATTGCAGCTTAGAGCATTTTCTAATTGCTTTCAAAGCCGTTGAGTTATGGAAGCAAATTAAGCAACCAGCATTTAAAAGCTGGTGATCTCTTACATAAAAAAATGTTAGCCCAAATATTTTTATTTGTACGCTTTTCAGCACATCCAGTTTTATGGCTGATTTTAGACCCTGTGGTGAATGTACATGCTAATGGAGCTGCTGGAAGCCCCTTTAAAAAGGAATCACAGTGCTGTATGTGCTGTTGGTGACATTCAGCTTTGATTAAATGCTGCAATAAAGCCTGCATCTGTGGTGTTATTTTTCAAAAAGAAATTCAGAGGGGAACACTGAATACAACTCTGCTGTTGGTTTATCTTTTGATCTTTTTCCATCTCAACGTGTGCCTCCAGTGTTTCTAGATGGAGCACTGGGGATTTTTCACTAGGGCTCATTTAAGAAATTTGCTGCCAGTGACAAGATAGGAGGCAGAATGTAGACAAGTGCGGATCGTACCCGGCATGATCCTTCCCCAACACCACCTCTCCCTTTCCCTCTCACTCCTGCCTTCTTTTGACACCTCCACTTGTCTCCACTGGCCATAGTACACCTGGTCTTGGACAAAGATAGAAGTTCTGGTGCACAATTTATCATTGTCGCCTTTTCTTTCCTCTCTCCTCCTCTCCATTGTTTCCCTGCACTGTGCTTCTCACTCCCAGACACTCTGTGTTTTTGAGACGTTTGCAGCACCCACTTAGTCTTGCTGAGGAAAATGTTCCTGTCTTTCCTGGTCTTTGCAGAGTGGATGAAAATTGGTTAAAGGTGCAACATAGTAAACCCAGGATGCGATCTCGTGCTCTGGAGCGAGTGCTGTTTTGGCAGATTTCAGCCAGCAGAGCAAGGTGTGTGGCGAGGAGACGGGAAAGGCAGCGTGCACAGCTGCGGGTTGTGTTATGGCACAGGACCTCGGCTCTCTTCTCGCCGAGTGGAATTTTCCCCTCCCCGGGGCAGTTTTGCAGATATTGCCAATGTTCCCTCTGTTAAGAGTAGCGGAAGCGTTTCTGCCAATAAAAACTTGAGAACACATAAGGAAGTTATAATCATTGTACATTGTGGGATCTGAGCAAGACTTTGTCTGAAAGCTTGTCCTTTTCCCTTCTCTTGCTTTCTTTTACCTCGGTAGATCAGATCAAAGGTTGCTCTCTCTTTCCCTTGTCCTCTTTCTCAAAACCTGTCCCTCTTTCATCCTCAGATTTGCGTTCCTCAGTCCTGCTACATCTGGCTTGGAAATGAGATGTGCTTCTCATAGGAGTCAGTGACAGTCACCCAGACCTGCAGGGATCAGAGTCCCTGACTTAATTAAATGTTATCAGATCTGCGTGAATGCTCACACATTAACCATTGTGCTGCTGAATTCTTCAAATACTCATGTGGGTTTGCCTTTTCCTGTGAATTCTGGGGATAAGCAACACCTAGTGATGAATAGTTACTGCTCTTTTGGTTTATGTGGGGTTAAAAACCTTTTCAGCTGGGATTGTAGGTAGGACAAAGATAAGAGGTTTGCTTGAAGTTCCTTCCTGGAAGAGCTTGTGAAGTAGGTGCAACAAAGCTGCCTTTTAACACAGAACTGTTTGCTTTTCCTTGTGAGTGGAGGTGGGAAAGTTAATACAATAAACATAGTTTGTGTCTCTCTGCCCTGCAAATGAAAATTCAGCAGGGTGATCAGACAAAATACTGTATTTTGAACAACAACAACAAAAAAGGCTCAGTACCTTTCCTCAGTATATGAAAGGCCCACTCTTTGTTTACAGGCTCTAGCAAAAGTTTTCTAGATCCTGCACAAATCAAATAGAGAAAGGAGTCTTCCAGCCTCCACCCTAATGCCATTGTTAGGTGTTTCTGACCACAGGATTCTTGGTGCAGGAGCCTAAAATGACGTAGGCTGTTTCCCAGATCCAATTTGAAGGTAGAGGTGTTTCAGGCTAAGGATGGCGTAACGGGGGATCTCTAAGGCTTCAGCCTCAGCAGCTTTGGAAGATTATGCAAGGATGTGTGAAGTCTGATCTGTGGGCTGCATTGCAACTCTGCCCATGGTGTGATTTGATTAATTCGGATATTACTGGAATTAAAGTGTAGTGGTGTGTGTCCTGCCTACGTGTGTGGGGAGGGAATAGAACTGAGTTTAGTGTGTAGCAGCACTATTTGGCTGTCAGAGAACTTGTCCTCATTTCTTAAAATCTATTCCCAGGTGGCAGTTGCAGGACGTGATGTGGAGCATGTTTTGATTTGTGCTTTACTTAAGGTGTATTGACTCAGTGCTCAATGAACAGCACAGAGTCAGGGAATTGAATCTCATTTGAGGATAGGATTCTATTTTTTTTGTTGTTGTTGTCAGTCCTTTGTCTTATGTGGTCAACCAACCCCCACCTTGTTGGCACACACAGCCCAGTCACTCCATTGTAATATTCTTTGTTTTCAGGTGAACAATCAGAATAATGTTCAACATAAACCTGTTGGAGAACCTGAAGGTTTACGTCAGCAGTCGGCCTCCGCTCGTGGTCTTTATGATCAGCGTAAGCGCTATGGCAATAGCTTTTCTGACACTGGGTTACTTCTTCAAAATCAAGGAGATCAAGTCACCAGAAATGACAGAGGTAGGTACAAAAAATTCCCAAGCTAAACAGGGGGAATAATAATTTGAAAAACGTGCCCAGAGATATGGATTTGGATTTGGATTTTTTTTACCCACACACCCCCCCCAACCCTGTCACGGGAGCGCGCAGTCTTAGGGGAGAGTCCCTTCATTTGTACTCCCCTCCAGTTTCCTACGGAACAAGGCTATTGGTAGGAACATTTGAATAGTCTTGGTTTATTTCAAGTTCCATTTGTAAAACTTCTTACCCAGTAGTACTGTGCAGTAACGAGGGAAACCTTGCTAGAAACCTCTCACAGCCCTGAGCGTGGCGAGAAGGGACCGAGTTAGTTCACTTAGTCCTTTCCTAGTCTAAAGGAGGATGTTCCGCGCTGCGCTGAGATCGAACGGCTCTGGCTTTGTAAACACCTCGCCCCGTTGTTGAGATAGCCACGCTGGCATTTGTGCTTGCTTTGTGAGCCATGTAATTTTTGTTAAATGGCTCGGAACTGCGGGCAGGGTGGTGTGTGTCAAAGTCTGTGCTGCTCTAGAGAAGTGGTGGCCAACGGGTAACTTGTTAATCTGGTTGAAATTTTCACGTTTGTTTTAAGGACTGGAATACTTTCCTCCTGAGGTTTAATGACTTGGACTTCTGTATATCTGAGAATGAAACCTTAAAGCATCTCATCAATGATACCACAACTCCAGAAAGTACCGTGACTAGTGGGCAGGCGAGATCTTCTACACAGTCTCCACAGACTCTTGAGGACTCTGGTCCAATAAACATCTCTGTTACAATCACCTTGACCCTGGACCCCCTCAGACCGTTTGGCGGATATTCTCGCAATGTCACACATCTAAGTTCCACAATTTTTGGACACCAAATTGGACTGTCAGGTATGCCAGACTTGACCTTTATAAATTTGAATGATAACGATATAAACAAAAATTCAGCAACTTATTACAGGTGAGATAAATCTTTTACTTAGAACATATATGTGTTTGTAGGTTTGTTGTGAGTAAATTCCTGTAGAGAGCCCTTCGCCTGTTGCTAGAAAAACTTTTCCCTGCATTCAGCATGGAAAAAGAACCTGCATGTTTGCCAGGATTAGGCTTTGCCATTTTAAATGATTAACCTAATGACAATGGAAGGTCATTTTTAAGCCAACAAAATTCCGAGCAGCAAAAGCTTCTACTGTGTCTATCTTCAGTTCTACCTTGATCCATTTTCAAGTCCTTAACTCCCTATAATGACATTAATGTGTATATTTTAGAGACCAAGTAGCATGTTATCTAAAAAAAATAGTAGTTTATCCAAAATGCATATATGAATAAGCTTTAGTATTGCAAACAGTGACAAATCAGATGATTACAATTTCTGTGGTGTGAAAAGGCTGCTGTGCTATGCTGCTGCCCTGCCACTAAGTTTTGACAGGAGCCTGTAGAAAATGAGTAGAAATGGATAATGGAACTCGATTGAATTTTGGCTTTTAGGCAGGGTTGCATTTTGTAATAATGCCTGAATGTGTCTTGAACCTCGGAGACCGCTGAAGAGACGTTTACCACAGCTGTAAATCTGTATTGCTGTATTTGGTGGTGGTGGTGGTTTTTTTTCCTTTAAGATCTGTCAAATGCCAAGTTGCCTTTCCAGTGGCCTGAGTTTATTTTCAGTATGAATATATCCATGAGGAGTTAATACCCCTGTGGAGTTAATGGATGATACTTAATCTGCAGTTCAGTATCTGCTGGCACCTTTTTGTTTACACGAGTATCTCCAATTTGAAAAGTAAGCATCAGAGAAACTAAAAGTGGAACAAAGGCTTTGGGAGGAGAAAGGCTAAAGATCTGTGATTTTTTTCCTTTCTAATCAAGTTCTCCAAACATGTATGAATTTACTTATCAGTAGTGAGTTTTTTGCTTCTGAAAGGAGCCTAATGACCCCACTTCTTCTGGGGGCAGGAGAGATTAGAAAGACCAGCAGCTGAGGTTTTTGTAGCCTGTTTTTAAACTTTCTTTGTGCTCTCTTTGTTGCTAGTAAAGATCCTGGATGGCTTCAAAGGTGCAGATTCAGGGTTATGGTTGCTGCCTTACTCACGTGCTGTCCTTATCCTGGTGATTGTTGCTCAGATACTTTTGTGAACAAAAATCAGCTTTCCTTCTCTCTTTCTCAAAGGCAGAGAATCCCATGAGGAGATAAATATTACATTCACCCTGCCGGCTGCCTGGAATTCAGATGACTGTGTTCTTCATGGCCACTGCGAGCAGGTTGTGTTCACAACCTGCATGACTGTGACAGCAGCCAGCAGTGTCTTTCCTGTCACAGTGTAAGTGTGCTTTAAACGCTCCTTCGTAGGCTGGTTACTGAGGAATTTAGTTCCTCAGCTGATTCTCTGAGGTTGTTACTTCCTGATGAACATTATTGCTGACTGTAATACCCTTGTCTTGGGTCTCAAGACTTGCTGTCTTTTAACAAGGCTAGATTTTTATGTGGATGTTTTGAACTCTAGTCCCTACCTGCCTTTCAACGTGCTGTCTCTGTTTTAAACTTCACTATGAGCAAAAAAAATGCATGAATATTTAAGAAAGACACCCTGTAACTTGGTTTAACTACCGTTTGGCTAAGACTTGACCCCGAGGTTCTTATCCTTTTCCCTGCTGAGAGATCAGCGCAAGCCGAATGCCGCTTTGCTACCATACCCCAGCAGGTACAGACCTTTCATCACAATATAGCTTCCCTTTGTCTTCTCTCCAGTCTCTGACAGTGTGCCCTGGAGAACCAGCAGATAGAATCACGTGACTGTGAAGCCTTATGAAAACCAGTGGTTTTCTAATTAAGATGTGGGGTGTTGACTTACTGGAACAACATGCAGTTAAATTCTAATCTTAGTATAGGAATCATATGTTCTTTATACACCCTTTTGGTTAAGCTTTGGTTTTTGTTGTTGTTTTGGATGGTCTGAAATAAAACCAATATTTTATGCTCCTGTTGAGAAGATCAAGCTTGACTCAATTCTAAAAGTTACCCTTACTAAACTGGGAGAATGGCCGTTGGGGTGCTAATTATTTCTGTTTTTCTGCAGTCAGCCACCACATTGTGTTCCCGAAACATACAGCAATGCTACACTTTGGTACAAGATCTTTACCACAGCAAGGGACTCTAATACAAAATATGCACAAGACTATAACCCTTTCTGGTGTTACAAAGGAGCGATCGGAAAAGTGTATCACGCTTTAAATCCCAAACTAACTGTTATAGTTCCAGATGTAAGTGCCATGGTGTTTTTTCATGTTACGTTGAATAAACGCTTAGCTCCTGTTTAATCAAAGAGGGTTCTGTTCGTATCCTAAAATAGGCCCATTCAGTGCTGGTTTATTAGGTAGAGAAGGGCTGAGAGACAAGATTTGGGTGTGCTCTCTACCCCTGGGGCGTGATGGTCGTCATGTAACCGCCCCGTGCCTCACAGCTTTTAGTAAGTCCCGTTTATATTTTGAAGTCATTTGACAAAAGACACTGCCAGTGTTTGGGAAGAGATCTCTAGTACAGATTTTTAATATGAGGAAAGTTTTGGCTCTTTGTGCCACTTTAGGAATCACTTTCATTACTATGCCAGCTGGGAAAGTTGATTCATGAAGTAATTTCTGTGCTGATCTGATAATTATTGCCTTAATATAAAATGCCAGCTCTTGTCAGTAAATGGTTTTAATTCTCTGTGCAGGACGATCGCTCTCTAATAAACCTGCACCTCATGCACACCAGTTACTTTCTTTTTGTGATGGTGATTACAATGTTCTGCTATGCAGTTATTAAAGGCAGACCAAGCAAACTGAGGCAAAGCAATACAGAATTCTGCTCTGAAAAGGTGAGTCTATGTTTTCTTATCAGAGTCAATATTTTATTACACTTAAAATAGTACACTCTAGTTCTTCTTATCTCTGGAGATGCAGATTTAATTCCCTTTCAGAGACATTGTGAACAGTACAGACGGGTGCTACACAATACATACGTGTGCTTCGTAGGTCCTCAGATTCCTCTCCTACAGCAGTGGCTTGTTGCAGTTCAGTACGTGCTGTAATGCAACTCTTCTGCTGTAATTCTGATGTCACTTGCACGAAGCACTGAATAGATGGCATTGAGTAGTTTTATTTATCTTTTATCACAGCAGACTGAAAACTTTTGAGTAAAGGACGATACTTCATCTAATGGTTGTTAATTGGAATTCCATTAGAACAATACCAAAGCTATTGAAACAGTCATTCAGTACTGCAGGGAGAACTCCACTTTGTTTGAAGGATTAAATATGAATATATTTAATTGGAAAGTAGGAAGCTAATGTTGGCATTTTTTGATCTTAAACCAACACACTACAAAAATATCATTCTTTTTGTTTTGGGGATTTTCGTGTTTGTGTGTTTTGGTTTGGGTTTTTTGTTTTGAGTTTTTTGTTTGTCTGGTTTTGGTTTGGGGGAGTTGGCTGTTGCGTGGCTGGTTTGTTTTGGGGGGTTTGTTTTAATTGATAATGCCAAGTACAAAACCTGTTCGGACTTACGTTGATTTCCTTTCCAAGTTAGACTTTTCAAGGTGCTTTGAAAAGGCAAGGACAGATATGCCAGCTGCATGGAGATAACTAATATTGCTGTTACGGGATTAAGAATTTGACTTCAATTAAATGTTTTCTTTTTCTTTTGTTTAGGTTGCTTTGTCAGAAGCATAATCCATCCTCTCCTTTTACTGAGAATGACTGAGAACCGTAATCATTGCCTGCTGAACCCAGAATGGGTCTTAACACTCTGTGAATACATTATCTTGCAATGTTGGTTTATTCCAACCAAAGACATTTCAAGTGCCTGTAATTGATTTGTACATATTTATAAAAGTATATTCAGAATAAGTCAGATGATGCACTTGTTCCGCATCGTAGTGCGGCCGGAAACTTTCAGTCGTTACCTGTGGACATAGCCGAATGTTGGTGTAGATATGTTTAGTGATAAGGCTACATAGAGTCAGAGCAAGATATTTTTGTCTAGCTGCATCTGGGCAGGTTAAGATGCCTTTGCAAGTGTCTCAAACAAACCAACAGATCTTTGTTTTTTTGCCCAACGATATGTACAGTGTGTTTGAAACAGTATGCACCTTTGATATAATACTGCATTTCCAAAGCCACCAAACTACTACATGATTGAAATGTGTATTTGTGTGGCCTAATACTTTCTTCCATTTGCTCCTTGCTTGCAAGAAAAAATATCAACATTTTAGGGTGTTTGGTTTGGTTTTGGTTTTTTTTTTTTGAAAAAGAAAATACATATTCACATTTTAATAGTGCTGTATTTAGGACAGACTTGTGCTTTTATTCATAGTAAAAAAATGAAGAAGTGAAGTCCCATTTAAAAATATTTCTTATTGAAAAGTGCCGAGTTTGATTTTGATGGTGGTTTGGGTTTGTTTTTTGGTTTTTTTTTCATTCAGCTTGCTGAATGCCAGAGAATCAGTCAGTCAGTCAGCGTAGAGACTACATGGAAAACTTTTCCACTTGGCCTCCCATCCGCAGCCCTCAAACCGAGATTGTGCGTCTCTGCTGCAGAGCAGCTTTCTATGAAGTTGTTGTTTGGTTTGGTTTTTGTTTTGTTTTTTTCTCTAGGAAATGAAACTTAAAAAGATGTATTGTATTAACAGTCTGTTGGGACTCTGCACAGCCTTGGGCAAGTGCAAATAATGAAGGGAAAACAAATCCCATAGTCTGGTACAGAGCTTCACTTTGGGGCTCTCCATCCACCTCTGAAGGGCAGCTGAAAATGACACTTTTCTTAGCCCTGTTCAGTTCCCATTCAGTGCTGTCTGCTCGGGGGAAATGACAAGGAGAGGACCAGGGCTGTTGTGATTAAGGTCAAAGAAACCACACAGTAAAACACACACTGTTCTCTGTGTTCTCTTAAATAAGAGGTTTTATTCTGTGCATTTTTCTCTTTCCCATTCTAGCTTTTGCAGTTTCTTTCTGGCTTCTTATTGAGTAGCCTCCTTGATTTTCAGGAGTCAGGGTTTTCCTGCAGACGTTTCCACCACTGCTTTTAAAATCTCACTGGTTGCCTTAATTGACCTTTCATCTTGTCTTTCAGCTTTCTTGTCAGGTAGTATAACCATAGGTCAGCCTGTGTAACACAGAAGTTGTTGTTTTGGTTTGGTTGGGTTTTTTTTCCCCTTCTCTTGCTTTAAGCTACACAAAAGAAACCCAAGTCAAAATCTCACAGTCTCAATGATGCTGGCATAAAAGTCTTAGTTTATTACCTACAGAAACTACTAAATGGTACCCTACTGGTCTGTATGTGTGGGACTTCAGTAAGTTCATGAATCTTCAGAGCGTTTTAAGCAAAATAGTCACACTTATCTTCAGAACATGTTTCCTTTCTAGAATTTCAGTTACTTTTAAGTGGTATTAACTAACGCGCGTTTTAGTCCGGGGATGTTAAGGCAAAGCTTTAGAGATGGCCTAGTTTGAAGTCTAGGGATAAAATGAAGCTTCCAGTTTTCTCCTGATGCTGCTGTGGGCTGAGAGTGCTTCACTGAGATGAGTCAGTGAGATCAAAACGGACAGACAGCTTCTCATGAAAACTGTCTGAGCTGTTCCTAATTCACACGTACCCAGCCTTCTGCATTAACACTGACTTCTAGAATCGCCCCCGAGGGTGGCTTGGTCTGGGGACCAAAGGCAGGAATAGGAAATGGATTGGGGTGGCCTTGCAAATTCTGGAAGTACGTAGAAAAAATCACCCAACGTAACGCAACTCCTTTAAAAAGGCAAAGACAAGTCCTTTTGTTTCAGCAAATTAAAAATCAAACTCCAAATGTCCAAACTGGAATTTGACTTGCTGGGGAAAACAGATGTTTGGTTTGGTTTTTTAAATCTGATTTTGCTGTTTGGTAATTAAAGCAGCCTGCTTTGCAACTTATTACCCACTGTATTGAAGAACCCCGAAATGCTAAGACTGCAACCCACGAACACAAGAGGGAAATGTTAGAGAGTTGTATTTTTTTGGCCTTAGTTTCTCCCTCTGCAGCCCTGTATTGCAGCGGAGAGGTAAGGGTGGCTGTCGGGTTGGAGTGCTCTAACACTGAGGAATGTTGGATGGTTCCTAGGCGCGGTGTGCAAGAGTGAAATGCAGCCAAACAGAAGAGTAAAAACTTAATATTAAAGTTCAGATCATATTGATCTTTCCTTTTTTTTTGTTTTCTTTTTCTTTTTAACTATGACTTGAATCAGTTTTGATTCTATTTGTATGTGTTTTCTTGTTCTTAGAAAGCTGCCATTTTCTTTTGCATTTTTCTTTGGCATTACATAGAAAATCTGAGCCTTGGTTTTCAACCCTCTGCAGGTGATTGTAGGGTTACGATGGCTTTTGTGTTTTGTTTTGTTCTTACATTTCACTTGTCTTGTTGCATGATGGTTAATAGCTGATTTGGAAATGACATTTCTCTCCTAGATTAATTTTGTGTTTGTAAGATGTGCATATTGCTTTGCGGAATAAAAACAATGAAGTTTATTCTATTGTCTTTATTTCTACTGCCCACTTGCTCTGGAGGTTTCGTAAATCACCTGTTATACGGGCCACTGGAGAAAATTTAGTAGTGAAAGTCCACAACAGATTAGAACTTCAGACCCTTTGTGGACCTGTGATGCAGTGCACACCTTCTGTAGACTGTCTGTCTTTACTGTGGCGTAGGGAATGTAGCTGGTGCCCATCATGAGAAATGCAGGATTTGTGACCTAGACCCATCTCTCCTGTAGCTGTCCTGTGATGATGATCGTGCCTTCGCTGCCTCCTCCCTCCGAGCGCTGTGCAACTTACTCAGCTGAACCCAGACCAGATGCTGAGTGAGTCTCAAAGTGCCTCACAGGTGGCTGGAGATGGTTGGAGGATGTAGATGGATGGCTGTTGAAATGAAGATAATGTAACTTGTTAAATTCCAGTCCACTTATTGTGCAGCAGACTGGAACAAGTTGCACCTGCATGTTTTCAGTGCTTGAGACAGTAGGAAGAACATACTTGGTTTTGCTCTTGGAAGCTTGTTAGAAGCCAGGCACAGTTTATTTGACAAGTACAAGGGGGCCAGCCTGTCTTCTCTGGAAACACTTCAACGTATCCAAGTGGTGCCTGTTCATATCTGGTGGCAAACTGGAGCATTTTTTAGAAGCAAATCTCTGACATTGTATTGGAATTTTCACCAGGGAGAAGAGCTCTTGAGAGCCAGTAGGAAAAAAATATTTTAATAGACTGTTTTTTACACAACCCTTTGGTACAGCTCTAGGAAACCTCGCTAGGTCTGAAGTGCCTGCCCTGAGTGAAGCAGGGATGGCCCGTGTTAGCGTGGGCTCGGCTTCGAGTGGGTGTCCTTCCCTCAGCAAAGCAGTTGCCTTTGGTCTCCACCTAGTTGTGTCCAGCCAGCAAAGAGGAAGAGAAGGGCAGCTGGACACCTAATCATTTGTTTTCTCTTAACCTCCCTTTCATAACTCCAACGGTCACTATTTGGCAAGTGTGCAGCTTTGTTTGATGAGTTTTATAAAAGTGCAGCTTCCTTGAAGAAAATCCTGTTTCCATAGCTTTTCCTGCATAGAGTTACACTTGATTAAACTTAGAGGAGGTTCTACGGTGAGTTCCCATTGGGGGGCAGAGTCCTTGGCACAGCAATGATGTGATTGAATTAATTTTGTTCTAAAGTAAAGTCAAGCGACCTGCTGCATGGGTTTTTTCCTAAGCCTCTTACATAAGAGGTCTTGCTGTAATTTAGTGCCATCACCTTAAGTCAGGTTCTTTCAAGTCTCTCTCCTGGCTTTTGCTGGTTTGAGCAGCTTAAAACTAGGTGGTTTGAGCAGGTGGTGCAATGGGGGGAGCAAAAAAGGGCTGTTGATATTACCAGGTGTCGGAAGGGTGGGGTGAGCAGAAAGGATTCATTTGCTAACACTGATCAGACTGTTTGCTCATAAGGATGATGTTTGTTAACAAACTAAAATAAGGGCAATGAAAAATTATGTAAAGCTTGCTCATCTGGAAAAAATGCAAGCACCGTGTTTGCAATCGGATTCCACCGAACGTTCGCAGGCTGCGCAGATTGGGATGAGCCGGCCCATCTGCCGGCGGCGACGGCAGCTCTGCCAGCGGGCGCTTTGTGCCAAAGGGTTCGGTATTGCACGGAACTGCAGAAAGTGAGGAACAGCATCTGTCTCCTCACCACAGCTTTCTGCTAGCAAACGGCTTTAGCTTGCTTTTTAAAAGGGAGTCTCAAAGAAACGTTGCTCTCGGAAGCTGACGTGAAGGAGCGCGCTGGCAGCTGCTGAAACGCGCGTTGTAAATTCGCCTTCTCCCTCCAGCGCCAAGCAAAACCTTGCTAAGGATGAACTGTCTGCCAGAGCGAAATGATGATCTGTGGCTAAAGGTGGAGACCCCTGTTTCTGTAAAACTCCTGTGGCTTTGCCACTGACTAACTCGGTGACTTTCAAAACTTGATTTCTGAGCCTTGCAACGGTCTTCCTGAGAGATCCCTGAGGAGTGGCACAAACAAAGGTCCTGTTGTGGCATCCACTGACTGTGTCTCCTTTCTGTTGGCTTTTGCCAGCTTTTCAGATGAACTTGAGGTGTCTGTTAACCCCGGCTTGGAAACAACTTTGCTGAGCTGCCAGCAGCAGTGCTGAGAAGCAAGGCACTGGCTTTGCTGGATTGGGATCTTCCTTAGCACTGGTGCTGAGCCCCATCCCAGTCCCACAACTCTCTGCACTGGCTCTCTGGAGATCTGGATTCCTTGCTGTGTGACTTGGGCACCTCTGTGTTTGTAGGTCTGCATTTCTTCTTTATAAAGGGCTTTTTCCAGCTCTGCTAAGCACCGTGACCTTTACTGATAGAAGTAACTTCCTTGGCTAGAAAATGCACCTGCCTGACCACGCTGCTGCTGGGGGGAGGCTCCATCTTAACTTACAAGTCCTCCTACCAGAACTGATAGTCCCTATTTACCTTTGGGAGGTGTTTCTTTACAGGATGTTAAAGAAACAGTTGGGACCTCAGCAGAGATGTCTTTGTGCTGGGTCTGTCGTTACCTCCTTGCAACGTGATTCTCACACCTTGAAATAAAATAACCACGTAAGATGTACTCTACAGCTACAGCAACAAAAAAAGTAGGATAATCCACGGACCAGCTTTTTCATAGACCTTGGTAATGTTTGTGAATAAAGCATTTCACACCACACTACATGATCATTTATCCTTTGAAAAGATCCCTCCTGCTCCTGACCTCTCTTCTAGCAAGAGGGGGCTTTACAGCGAGGACACAGTATCCTCTCTGGGGTCCCGGTATAAACCACACCACGCAGTTGGTTTGTCTGTGGGGAAAGGGTGAGAGCCCAGGAGCAGCTCAGGTAACAGCGAGTGACTAAAAATTGTGGGAAAACCATTATGTCCTTGTACCCCTTTCACCCCCAAGCCCTGTGTGAGTAGAACTGTCATCTAGCAGACACAAACAGGTGAGAAATGCGCTGTGGGGCCGTGGCCGTGCGCGTCTCCTCCCAGCAGCACTCGCCCCGGCTCAACACCCCAGGCAGGATTTTCACCCTGGAGTTGAATTGTGTTTCCCCCGGACTCGTCCTCTCCTCCCTTTGGCTGCAGCCAGGGCCGGGTTGCTCCCTGCGCTGCTGTGCAGGGTCCCAGGTGGGTGGATTTACCATTTTGCAGAGTAATGAGGACAAGCTGGGTGGGTTTTGCTGGGTGTTTAGCTGGAGCCCGGCTGTTACCCCCAGGAGATGCCCATTACCCCTGATTGCCCCTCAGCTGGGCAGTGCAAAGCTGTGGTTGAGCTGGGGCAGTTGCCACCCAACACTCCCTGTTGCTCCCCTCCAGTGGGGAGACTTGTCTCCTCATGGGGACTCTGAAAAGGTATTTCAGACAGTAAAGGTGTGCTCTGGATGCCGATGGGTCAGCGCAGTACAAGTGACCCCTTGGAAGAGAACAGGCTGCCCCGGAGTTGCTGGATTCCTCTGATCCTGGTGAGTCTCTGCCTGCTGGGGGTGTCTTCAGCAGTGCCTATGCTGTTGTGGGGCAAAATTGGGCTTTGGAATGAGCTCGAGGGGTTTTAGGAGGCCATGGTCAGTGGGTTAAGGGCTTGCTACTCAGCTCAGAGCACTGGGGGGGTGGCTGAATGTGCCCCTGACCTTGGGCTTTTGCCCTCCTCAAACCCTGGTTGTGTTCATTGCGGCTCAGGGAGGGAGCAGACGGCTTGAAAAGGAACATTTCTAAGGAAATCCTCAGTGAGATCAGAGCTAATGCAGGTGACCTGAGAAAGCCTAGAAATGAGGAGACAGCAAGAGCTTCTCTGGGTCTGGAAATGGGAGTCTGGAACTAGTGCAAGCAAGTAAAAAAAACTGAGACAACCTGAAAACTGCTGGCTGGGAAAGTGGGTGGGGGGAGCACCCTAAGGGGGGCTTTGCAGGTTGAGCTGGAGGCCGGGAGCGATGGGCTGGTGGCTCCCAGGCCGAGCTGGGGGGATGCTGCTGCTGGGGAACTGGGCTGGACTGGGCTCTCCCGGTGGAGCACCACTAGATGGTGGCAGGAGCTCAGCCTTGAACCCGCTTGGCTGGGCCGGGAGCTGGGCTGCTCCCTTCGCCGAGCTTCCTTAACCCAGAGCTGGCACCGGGGCGGGGGGTGGCTGTTTGTCCTGCCAGGCTGGGGGGTGTCGGACACACGGACCCGTTTCTGCCTCTGATCCCGCGGGGACAGGGCAGGAAGGGGAATATCAAACTCTGGCAGAGCTATGCAGGGAGATGAGCACCAGAAAGAGAGGGTGTAAGGCTGCTAGGGACTGTGTGTCTGTCTGTCCCGTCTCTCTGTGCTGCTGTCCTACCCACCCAGAGCAGACTCGGAGTCCTTCAGGGACTCAGGTGAGCAGCTGGTGCTCCTGGCTCTGCTTGGTACTTCCAGGGCCCTTTCCTGGGTGAAATGCTCCATCGTGGGGACCCTGCAGCCCTCCCACGATGTCTGCAACCCCAGAGGGAGGTGGGAACATCCCTTGGTGAGGCTGCTGGGGTGTCAGGGCTGCGTCTCCTGCTTCTCTCCTTCCTCTGAGAAATGCTTCCTCGTCAGATGTTGCAGACCCCCTAAACCAGCAGGGATTCATTTAGGAAGGGATGAAAAACTGAACAGCAGCAGTTTTCCAGTCCTTTCCCCGATGTTTCCAAGTGGTCTTATAGCTCAGGAGCTCATCTGGACTTGGTCAGTGCCCAGCTTTCCTGCAGTGAGCTCATGTCGGAGTGAAGACAGAGATTTTTTTTCAGCAAGGTTGACTTTATCTACAGCTTCCAGCCAAGGCCATGCCCCTTGGCATCTCCTCTTGTGCCAGACCCCACTGAGGTGCTGATGGGGAAAGGGAGAGCTGTGAGATCTCCCTGTGGGAGAGGAGTTCTCAGCCAGTGCCTAGAGACCTGCTGGGTTTACGGGGGCTCTGGGTGCCAGCCAGGAGCGTGCCTGTGCTGCTCCCCCCATCCAGTCCTGCTCTCTCCATATCCCCTGGCTGTCACTGAGCACATCAGACGACCACGCTGTGCCGAAACACCTTCTGCCTGACAAACTGCCTCTTCTCTTTGTCTTCATCTGTATTTTCAATAAAAGTACCCAGCCTCAGCGGTAGGCTCCTGGGGACCCCTGAGTAGCACCCAAGGCCACAGATGCACTTCTTTAATTAGAAACTAGTCTTTTGTGTGACAGGGACCCTGTAGTGTTCCCAGGGCTGCTTTGTAAGGCTTCTAGACTGGCTCAAAGCTGGTCCTACAAACTGGTGCTCACTTCAGTAGCTTCCAGAGAAGTAGCTCTTTGATAGGTTTGGTGCAGCAGAGGCAGCCCAATACCTCGCTCAGTTCTGTTCCCACAGGTCCTTCCACATCTGCAGTTGCTTGGGGAAAGTCTGGGGAATTAGTTTATTTTTCCTGGGTCTTGCTCCCAGGCAGGGAAAGGGAACAGCAGGAAATTTGTAAGGAATACATTGGGCTTGTGGACGTCCCCTGTTGAAGCCCAGCCTGGTGAGCAGAAGGCTTACTGAGCAAAGGTCAAAGCAATTGGACAAGCCTGTTCCTGCTGCCGATTGAAGGAGGTATTGTGGAGGATTTGCCTTTCTTTACTGTGACTGTTGTAAACCTCAGCCCCCCCGGTCTGGTGCTGGTGAACAAGCACGGGGTCTGTCTTAATTCAGAATTAGCATCAACAGCGATATCAGGAGGAGGGAGGTGATGTTTCCACCAAGGTGGCTCAAACCCCTGCTGGCAGCAAGACCAGGACCCGGCTCCTGTGCCTGACTTTGTGCTGAAGGAAATGGGAATCAAGCACCTAGTTGTTCTTTGGAGGATTTGAGCTTTCCCCCCTCTCCTACTTTAAATAAAGCCCCACTCCCTGTGTTTCCTGGCTGTGGTGGATGAGGGATCTCTTCTTTCTCCTCTTGTTTGAATGAAGATGCAGCATGCATGGCTCCAGCTGGCTGTTAGTAATGGGGACAAACCGCTCTGCCCTCGGTGTTCCAGGAGCACAACCTGCTCAGAATTATATATGATGCTCCATGGTGCATGAATAAACCAGTCTGTAGGAATATAGGAAGCCTTCAGCACAGGAAATCCCCCTGCCCTGGGCACGCTGCTGGCCTGAGGATGCTCTGCCATCGCTGCAGCACCACAGTCGGGTGGGTGTCACTGTGGGCCTTGTGCAGGCGTTTCTGTCTCCCCAGCATGTTGTGTGCAGAAGGGATGGAGAGCAGCACAATGCAGTTTTTCAGCAGAAAAGCTCTCTCTGCTGAGCTGTCCTTGGGCGTGACTGTGCATGCATAAAACAAACCAGTGACTGTAGCACAGGGGGAAGCCCATACCCTGGCACATAAGGTGGTTGTCATCTTCTCAAAGGCCAGGCACAGCTGGAGGCCAGCATGGACCCTGGTGTCACTTAGAACAGCTTGAAAGCTGCTGTGTTTGAGCTGGCTGCCTGAAGGAGGGAATCCCCGGTGCCCAGGGCTTGTCGGAGCCCAGTACTGCTGGGACTTGCCTGCTTTTGCTGGGCTGACTGCGCCGGGACAGATAATGGCCCCTTGGAACAGTTGCCCTGACAAAGTCAAAATACTTAGAGAAGCATTTCCCTGTGATTGAGAACTGGGATCTGAGCAGAGCTCCCAAAAACTGGAGGGCTGTGAGCATGCTCTGAATAATACAACCTTGGGTTGATGTGCCAGCTACTGCAGCATCCAGATCTCCCCTCGAGTTGCTTGTGGCATCACAGCAACAGACAGAGCTAAATTTGAGCTCAAGTTCCTAGCTGCCCAGTAATGAAGTCCAGGCACTATATTTGAGGCTGACATAAAGAGAAAGGCAGGCGATTGATTTATTTGCTACTGAAGCCACAATGCAGAAGAACCCCCCTCAGCAAAGCCAGAAAGATCATTTAACAGAAATCTCTTTGGTGGCCTTGGGTTGGTTTGGGGGGGGGTCTGTGTTTGGGGCTTTTTGCCTTGTGTACTCAGGGGTGCTCTTAACACCGGGGAGGGGCACTGGTGTGTGGGGTTGTCTCCCATGCATGGATGGATGGGGAGATGTGGTGGGAAGTGCTGTGTGTCAGATGGAGTGGGCAGGTTCACTGGCTTCTTTTTGGGGTTTTTTGGGCGGCTGTCATAGCTTTGACAAATGTTGAGATGGAGCACCCAAGTCAGGACACCCTGCTGTGATTCAGGACCCGACCAAGATGATTTCTCCATGCATGGAAGTAGCTCTATTGGGCTCTCCCTCACCCACCACAGCCACTCAACTGCAACTGTGTTAAAAAGCCAGTAGCATCTCTCACCTTGTACGAACCTCACCCGTCTTGGTGCCGAGGGACTGGGGTTTGTGTGCATTTCTATTAAAATTCATGATGCACAATAAAAATTGTGGTGAGACTAACTGCTGTTCATGAAGAATTGGAGACTGCTGTTTCTGGTCAGGAAATGCTTTACAGAGCTACGGGTGCGTGAAGAGAAAGCAGACGAATAAGAAGCATAGCTGTACTGCTGCACACTAGACTTTGAAAGGAAAAAATAATCAACTTGCCTCTTCTGGCAAAGAGAAGAGCTCAGGTGAGCCTAAGAGACACCCTGCCCTTGGCTTCGGGAGACCACCTCCTGCTCCAGTCTGCCTCTTGCTTCATGTCCTCATCTGCAAAATGGGGATAAAACCTCTTGGTCCTGATGGTTGGGATGATAGAAAGTGCCTCAGGTTGGGATGTGGTCAATACTGCCAGCAGGGGAGAGTGTTGGTGTGAGGCTGTGACTGTCGTAGGTGGCAGACTCGTGGCTCTCCTTCCATCCTTGTTAAATGAGAGGTGGTGTTTTGGAAAGAATTTATGGGGGTGGCAAGATCTTCAAGCCTCCCTGGGATGGCCAGGGAGAAAGGCAGGGCCCGGTGCTTCCCACTGCACTCTGGGTTAAGGCTGCTGGCGCTCCCTGTGTTGCAGCTTGGATGCAAAATCAGATGTTCAGAGCCCCCTCTGCAGGAATTCAAACCACTCCTGGGTTATTTCAACACTGATGGTTGTAGGGAGAGGGAGAGCTGCAGCATTTAACTTCAATTTGATTTCTCTTTCTTCTTATGCCCTTTAAGACTTTCAGGCCCACAACTTTCCCTCCTATTCCCCTGGGATCCACCCCACCACATCCTTCTGCTCATCACTTCTCTGCAGCTGCCAGAGAGACACCTTTGCTCCTGTCCTTGGCAGCAGAAATGCAGCTGGCTACGTTGACAGGCATCTTGATAGCAGAGCAAGGATGAGAAGGTGCCTGAAAGCGAAGGTCTCCCTGTGCTTTCATGAGATTTTCCTCCTATTTGTGGCCAGGGCATTCCCACGTGACAGCACTGGGAGATGTGGTGGGTCTGCTGCCCATCCATGGGTTGATCTTCCAATGCCAGATGTGCCCCTGGGGTAAGGTGTCTAAGTACAGGTTTTCCTTTTGAAAGTGCCATATGGAAATCCAGACTCCATGCCCTGCAAACAGCCTTCAGAGTGATCCAAAGGCACGTGCTTGGCTTTCTCCCAGGGGTTTTCTTATAGGTGAGCTTGCTCTGGCATTTGGGAACCTGTATAGCATACAAACTTGGGTCAAAAATGTCTGAAGATGTAAACACACAGTGGCAAAACTGTTATTTCAGGGGCCTAAGCCATGGTCACAACCAACTGTAGTTACTTAGAAGAGCTTCAGCTCTCCATTCCTGGGGGAGGGGGAGGGTAGGCTAATCTGGGTTATCTACTGATTTACCTCCACTTACAAAGAAGGCAAGACTGGGAACATTTAGTGCAAGGTCTGAAGCAGCTGGGTCTTGGGATGTCTCATTGCTGCCTCTAAATAGCAATACTCCTCTGGCTCTCCAAGATTTAACACCCTCATCTTCTTACTGGGGAAAATAAGCTCTTTGCTCAAGAAGCGAGGGCTTTTATCTAGATTAGGGCTGAGAAGACTAAGCAGGGAAGAGGACTGCTACCATCTGGCACTTGGATGAGCTTTGTCTATTCTTTGCTGAACCTTTTGGTTGCTTTGGGTTAATTTGTGCTCGTTATGCTGAAAAAGAATAAAAAATAAATCTCTGAATGTCTGAACCGATTGTCCCAGGGCAAGAGTTTCTCAGCATTCCAGCTGCTCTTGCCCCTCCGGTAATAGCAGAGGCTCTGTGTTGTTGAAGAGCTGTGAAGTGATCTCTGTTATTGTTGTACTGATGATGGAGAGCCCTAAATATGTCACTCTGGGCATGGCAGCCTGTTGGCCCTGCTGAGGAGCTCCCACACCAGGCAGGGGTTTGGAGGCTGAGCTTTGTGTTGAGCCCCTGCGAAGGCAGGATGAAGGTCTGATCCATCAGTGGTTGATTTCTGTGAGAGTTTTCAATGTTAATTTTGCTAAGTGATGGTGCCTATTGCTTTTAATCGCTCTGAGATTAAGTCCAGTGACTGCATTTGAAAATGTTGTTCTCCTAATCCTGTGGTACTTTCATGTCCGCTCTCCTCTTCCGCGTGGCACCGCTGAGGTGCTCAGCAATGCCACGGAAGGAGCCCTACAGTAAAGGGAAAGCAGATCCCCCCTTCTCAACACTGTTTCTAATTTTTCCCCAGATTTTAGGTCTGAATTTCGGGTTGTGGCTCACCTGCACATCTTGTCTTTTCTTTCTGAAGTGCCCTAAACTTTTGATGCTCCCACCTACAAAGAGCAGAGGGCTGGCACCTTCTTCCTCTAGCCCCACTTTCTTTCTTCTTTAAGAAAGCTGTGGTTTATTTACCTTCACCAAACAGTTTTTGCTCTTATTTTTCCTGGTGTACCTCTGCTTGTCGTGATAAGAAAAATAATCCTGTTTGTGCTGTTGAAAAAAAATAAAGAAAATTGGGAGGAGTGGATCTTGGCTTTCACAGGGCTGGGTGTCACCTGCAGTGTGAAGCCTGTGAGTTGTGCTGCCCTGGCTGTTTCTTTTCCATTCCTGCCCTTCTGCATCCCCCCACAGTTGTTTTGTATTTAACATCTTCCTTTTATGAACACATTTTCCATCTGGGCTGGATTATTTAGGCATTCCAAGGAATGTTTTAAGCTGCATCTCCCCTCCCCCTCTTCCTGGGAAGCAAATATTTTATGCAAAAGACTTCACTGAGTCCTCATATAGTGCTGGTTAATTAATTGCCTCAGTGAGTGGGGCTGTTGGACATGGACAAGCCCACGAGCTTTTGCTGAGCAACTTCCAGTGGCTGAGCACCTGAGACTGGGTTTTTCTGCCAAGTTGGAAAAGAGAAAAACCTCAGTTCCTCAGTCAACTCTTCTGACCCTTCGGAGGTGACCAGAGGAAAAAGGGGAACATTCATCAGCAAAGTTAAAATCTGATCCGTACCCACTGCTGTGCTGCTGGGGGTCTTGGGCAGCTTGGCCGGGAATTAACGCTGCTTACCTGGGGACGTGCTCGGGGACCAGACCAAGGGAGCGTCAGGATTTTAATGCCTGAATAAATCCTTGAGATATAATCTAAAACCAGGCTTGGTTTCCCAAAGCCCTTTGCCGCTCTGCTCCCCCGCTGCGCTGGGAGGGGGTGGGGAGCTGCATCCCCAGGAGCTCTCAGGATTGCTCGGCAAATTCCCTGTTAAACACGGGTGGGTTTCCTGCCAGGGCAGTGCCGAGCGAGCGCATCACTCCGGACCAGGTCAGCCTGACTTGCACTACCATGTTTTGCTGAAATGACCCCAAAACGTTATTTCAATGAAACGAAATCGAATCTTGCTGCTGGTGGGTTTCATGAGTTATTTTTCTTTTACTGCCTATTTTATCCCATGGATGAGGATTCCCAGCAAGGTCTACCCCCCACTGCCAGGCAGGTACCTTGTTAGGTCAGCTTGGAAAGAGGCATCATCCTGGGTTTGTCCTTGGAGCCCAGCCAGGTCAAGATCCTCCCCAGGAGAGGATGAAGGCAGGAGTAAATTAAAAACTCATGCATTATTAAAGAGAAACACGGTGTAACAGTGATGCCAGCTGCCTTGCTTCAAGTCACTTCATCACAGTAAACTGCTAAGAAAATTAGTGTTTCCAAAATCAGAACGTTTTCCTTGCACAAGTGAATGACAACTTTGATTTATAATTATTATTTTTGAAATACAAACTATTTTTTACCCTGGATTGGAAAGAAATCTGTGGTGTAAGCCTCTCTGTGGACAGTAAGTCTTGAATTTATGTCAGTTTTACTCCACACTTAAGATATTTGAACTGCAAACACAAATTACTTCACTTATTCCTTCTCAAAAGAAGGATCTTTTCAGTTTTAGGACTAGAGAAGATGCCTGAGATGCATCACAGCATCACTTTTGACTTTAGGAAGGTCCAGATCTTGGTGCAGCCCATGCTTGGGAGTCTTACTCTTGCTTGGAAAAACACCCCATGCTACTCTGTCCTTTAAATAGAATATAATTCTTTTCAGCTTTAACAAAGTTAATATGAGGAGGGTAAAACAATTTTGCAATTAAACTAAGACTAGGCTGTTGTGCTGTGCACAGTGGAGTTTGCCTCTCAGAACTGAGAGTTTAAGCCTAAATTTTCTGCTCTTTTGAATGCCCTGAATTCCTCCACCCCAGATAAAGCCCACGATGACAGCACAGCTCGCCAAGGACACATCCATTCAATGAACATCCGCGATCCAAAAAGAAGATGAAATGATGAGGATTTATTTGTTGCCCTCCCCCTCCCATCTGCATTTATTTCCTTTTCAGCCTCCATTGGACAGCAGGTAACAGAGCCTAGAAATTATTATTTATTCATAATTTTAAACCTGGAGAGCTGCAAATTTCTAGCCTGCTTGAAATGCAACACTCAGGTGCTGAGGCCGATGGCAAACCTAGGCTGTAAACTTGTTTTTCCCTGACCCTTACTGGCAAATGTGCCCAACCCCTGCACCAGGCAAAAGGAAAAGACTCCAAACAAGGGGGTTTAAGCAGCTTTACACAAATAGGATTTGCATCAGTTTGTTTCTGATAAACAACCCCCTGAGTTCAGCTCCTCCTACTCAGCCTGAATAGCTCGACTGGACAGAGGTTATTTTGTTCCTCCTCTAAACAAAAGGCACTGTGAGCTTGGCTGGCAGTTTATTGTGAACATTGGTAAAGGTACCCGGGCTGGCACCGCTCTTCTCCTGGCGCTGAGATTTGGTGGGGCTCAGGCTGCCAAATAGCAGCAGTTGGATGTCAGGTGCTGAACTCGTGGTTCTGGAGCAGTGGATGGAGTCAGGGAGCAAGATGGAGGAGCCTGGGGGCACCCAGGGCTGGGGTGTTGGTGCTTGTGATATGTGAAACCTGTAATCTTTTGAACCCACCTTCAAACTAGGAATGGGCAGTAATGGTCGGAAAGGCAGTGCCCCCTGTGTGAAATGGGCCAGCGAGCTTGCCTTGTGTCCTCAGGGCCCCACCTTGTCCCCAGAAGCCACCTCAGCCTGGTGCTCACAGAGGCACATCCATCACCCCAGGGTAGCTCCACCAAACAGGTATTAATCCCAAGGAGAAACTAGAGAGCAAATAACCCAAGTGCTTATTCCAGTGACACTGGCATGTATAAAATGGACTCGAGAAGCTCCTAGAATGACTGATGACCCCTCATCCCAAAGCCAGATGCACTTGGAGCTGGGCTGTGGCAGGGGTGGATGGGGTAAGCCCCTCCAAAACATTCATCTTCACGTCATAGCTGGATGCTGGGAAACGTTTGGAAACCATCAGGAGCGTGAGTCAAACTGACTCGTGGCTTCTGGGCTCTGACCAGGCACTGCATTGGCTTCTTCCCTGCTGCAGAAATGGTGTGGAGTGGGTGGCTCCTCCAGGAGGTCTGGGACCTAGCAAAGCACTCCCCAAAAAGGGGCTGGTCCACGTGGAGTTTTCTCTTGGTGATTCACCTGCAACAGCCCTTTGCTCCCTCCATCGCTGCTAGAGCTCAGCTGGTGAGGGATTAGCCCCTCTAGCACTGCTGGGAGTTCACATCCCATCGCAGGTCAGGTACCAGAGCCCGGGAGGGGATGCAACTCTGCATCATCTTCAGGAAAAATTCAAGTACACCATCCCAGAGTTTTGACTCTCAAATCCACATTTGAATCAGCCATTTCCCAAACAACACAAAAGGATCATTCTCCATAAAAATCCTCATTGATCTTTTTTACTGCTAAAGCATCTCAAGGCAAGAATTGACCCTGCGGACCAAAGCGCAGAAAATTGTCCAAGCCTTTGTCATCCTGCTGGAGGGAAAGCAAAGAGTAGTTTTCAAGATGACTCCAGAAAAAAAATATTTGGCAGCTTTAGCCTCTTGCTAAACAACTTTTGGACAGTGTGTAAACAGTCTTCTAGTTTTATAAACACGGCATCCAGATTGTTGAGTGGAAAAAAAACTGAAGGCATCACGTGAAGGGAAGATTGATTGCTTCCGGCAGCATGAGTATTTTTATATTTGCTCAGGGTTAAGGGTTTGAGTTTGGACATATTTTGCATGGGAAATGTGGGAGGAGAGACAGAGGTGGAACTGGTGGGGGAAAGCACCTGAATCTGGGAAAAATATGAGATTATAGAAGCACCTCTTGACAGCAATCCCTGCTCACATGTGATACGCAAGCATGGGGGGGGAGCGGGTTCTACACGAGATTCTTTCCTTTCTCCTTAAAAACATCCCTGGGTAGATGTACTGTTTCTCATCGTTCTATTGCCCCATTCATCCTGGAGTTTAGTTCATCTGCAGTTACATCTCACAGTGTTTCACAAGGCCCTTCAGCCCTCGCTCTGTGCCTTGTCAAACCTGAACTGAATCAAGCTCAGGGTACGGGGAGCCTTTTGTTCATTTCAAATCGTATTCTTCAATTTGCCCTTCTTCTCCAGAGACTGCCTGCTCTCCTCTTGCTGGATTTGGTGGTGTCTTACAGTAAGGCTGCTTTGTTTTGAGTTGGTTTTATGTTGTGGGTTTTTGGTTTGTTTTTTTTTAAGAGACAAAAATCACATTAGCTCTGGGATTCCTGTAAATGCCATCTTGAAAGTAATATTTCTTACGGTCAGCTTAGTCCTGTGCATGTGGTGAGGAACACCAACCTGAATCTTGATGCTGACATTTAAAACAAATCCTAATCACTCCATCCCTGTCAAGAAAAATCAGCCCCTCCTGCGCTGCCCCCCAGAGCAAGAGAGTGTGATGAGAAGTGGAGCTTGGGCCCAACTCAGCCTCTGGTTTGAACTCCTTGGAGTCCTCCCTTGGGGGGAACAGATGTAGCTGGGATGGTGGGTGCTCCAAGTGCTTGCAATTGCCATGGCTTTGTTCAGTCCTGCCAAGATCTGAGTTATTGAAAAGATTTGTGGGGTAATGGAATGGTTAAATGCTGGGGGTGTGCTCTGACAAACAAAATGAACAACTGCCCTTGAATTTGGGGATGTTTCTTCTCTGTTTCTTAGAGAAATGGTGTCTGTGGGGTTTAGACCAAGAGCTGAGCTGCCCCCCCGCCAAGACCTGTCAGGTGAGGAAGAACTCATAAACTCCAAGGTTTCATGCGGTTGGGTGTCTCAGGTGGAGAATGAGAGCTCTTGAATACAGGACAGATGGGGGGGATGTCTTGCAAAACACCCATTTATGGAGGTCTACAAGTGTTTTGAGCAATAACCCTCTTTTGACTATCTCACAGTTGTTGGGCTGCTCTTGTCCAGAGCAGATTTTCCAGTTTAGGATGGGAATCCTGGGCAAAACTCATCATCAGAAAGGAGTTTTCTCCCTCAGGCAAGCTGTGACATTCATCCCCCCATCTAAGCCTGTGAGTCCAGGAATAGGGGGGTTGGCTGCAGCACTTTGCAAAGCACATTGCAGAGGACAACATAAGTGGGCTGGCAAGAGAGAAGTGTAACTAGATTGTAATCTTCCAGCAAATCCAGTCAGTCCTTCCTGGAAGCTATCTGTGACTAATCTGAAAGCAAACGTGTATCTGTGCATGTGTGCAAAGCAGTTTGGTGGTGGGTACCCACACCTGGGATGTCAGGGAGCTGAGGGTGAATGTCTCTGTTTTCGGGTCTTTCATGTTGGATCTCCTGCAGGTCAGCTTATTCCTCTGCATAATGCATTGAGAAGCTTTAGTTTCTTTTTGATGTAGGAGTGAGAGCATTCTTAAATCTGAGGTTTGTGGAAGAGAATAAACTGGTTTTTTGCAGTCTCACGATCTGAAGTGATTTGCTTTTAAAGCAGTGGACTTTCCTAACGCACCCTTAACATCAGATATCACAGAGTATGAACGGAGTGAAAAAACCAAACTCCCTTAGACAAACATCTACTGACTTGCAGTCTGCACACATCTGCACTAAGGAAAAAATGCATATTGGCTGGGGATCTGCTAATGAGTTTAGCAGAGTATTTCATCTGTCAGAGAGCTGCAGAATAAGCTCCAGCCTACAGAGAGCTGTGGGGCAGACTCCATCCCTCGGTCAGGTTTTTTGGTGCTGGGTGGGCTTGGTTTGAGTTGAAAGTTGTGTGTGTTCAGGAAAGCTGAGTGTGGCCGTGAGGTTGGGTCTGTAGCTGGATGAGACCCTTTTGAGAGCATAGAAGTGAGTAATGCTCTGGGATGGTGTTATTGGGGGATCTGTGTGTCCTGTACTATCGAGCCACCAGTGCTGACCCTGGAGGTTATTCTCATGCTGCCTTGAGTGGCCATGGTGCCTTTGTCTCTGCTCATGGCATGGATAAACCCGGCCCCTCTGACCTGGCAGCACTTGGCGTTTGCTTTGCATTGGTGTAACAGGAGCACACACCACACTCTTGTCTGCTTTCTTTTTTGCTGGCTTTGTTCTGTGTGCTATAAATAGCTCTGAGGATGAGCAGTTGACGAACTCTCTGCCCCGCTGACAGAGGTAAGTTTTAACAAGTGCAAAGGTTGGGGTTTGTTTATTTACTCAAGGCCATGGTTGCTGTGCAAAAACATCTCCTAGGTCAGGATGTGGCTCTGCCCGGCTGGGCTCCCTTTGGCTGAGCTCCCCTCTCCTCCACGGCAGCAGGTGAGGAAGGGAGGGGTTTGTAGCTTTAGTCCACATGGAAGCGTATGGCCCATTCCCATGGGATCCCCAAGGGACAGGTGTGGTGGTCTCCCACGAATATGAAATAGCCCACTGGGTGGACCTGAAAGAAGTGGAGAGATGTCCATGTCTTACTGGCATGGCCAGTCCTGCAGCCTGTGCTGACAAAGCTGCCCCATCTCATGGGGCTTGACACAAACAGCCTTTATTAAAGCGGGGACATTTCAGCGGTGGGCTGGATTTAGCTCTCCCTGTGCCATAAACAAGACATTTCGCCTGATACCATCGTACGAGATCAGTCCTGAACTACTGAAAGTGCTAAGTTTTCTCCAGTGGCTCCTCTCTTCAGACCAGGGTGTACATCCCAGTGTTGCATGGATGGGCCATTCCCACTGGTGCTTCTTGGTGTGAGCAAGGATGCTGCAAACTGGCCTTGTGTTGCTCCTGCAGCCACGGGGGCTTGAGTGAGCTCAGGAGCACTTTGCCGGGTGCATTTGCTCAGCCAACCTGGAGTAAGCATCCTCCTCCCAGTCCAGCTGGGATGGTCACGTCCAAATTCTTCTTCCTGCAGGACAAGCATCTGCATTGCAAACCACTACCAGAGCTGGTATGGACCAGTATGAAGATTGTAACGAGCACTGGAACCATGCTTCCCGCTCCTGGCAGAGACGAGACCTCATGCAACCTTTGGAGTCTCAGGTGTCAGCTGGATGGGCCGAGATAACTGGACAGGCTGCAGGTAACTGGTCCCTGGGCTGGCGGCATAAGAATTTGTCTCTTGGTAGAAGGGAGGTGCGTGCTTTTTATTTTCATCCTGGATGAGATGCTCCATTTGTACAGCGATGTCTCTATGGAAGAGGCCTTGTGGCCTCAAATTCTGTAGGCATGAGGGAAGGGGAGGATCCCAGCCCTGGCAAGGGTTTCTCTTTCTTCTTCTTTTCCATTATTTAATATTGTTGTTGGAGAGATGAACTGACCTGAACTTGCTGGCTTCTTGCTGTACATCAGACTTACAGATGTATGTAAAGAACAGGCTCCAAGATGAAACCTGGGGACAGGCAGAGGACTGTAGGGCTGGAAGCACCTTGTCTGCCAGCTCCTGTTCAGCAGCGAGGTTGAGTGTATTGAAAGGACTGAGCATGCAGCTGCTGCTCGGGGAAGTACTGATGATGCTCAGTTAATTTGGGTGGGAACACCACCTGATGCAGAATGAATGCATGAGGTGACCAGTCCCGTTCCCATGGACTCTAGGGCACACCATCAGACTCCAGGTCTGCAACAATGCTCCTTCAGTTGGATTTTCAGACACGGGCCCCATGCAGCATCTTGCAGGGTCACAACAGCACAGTGTTATCACCCTGATGATAGCATGAAGAGGTCTGATCCTTTCAAAGGGAAGAGGCTGTACCTAGAATGGATCTGCAGGGTCAAATGCCAAGGGGGAGGTTGGGCATTGCTTATGCTGCCTCGTGTTGACACTGGCAGATTGGCCGCCTCTGCCTGACTTCTCTGGGGAGATTTACTGCCAGGTGAGGCCTCTGTTTAACACAAACTTGTGGTTTCTGCAAAGCATGCGGCTGGATGTTTCCTGTGGCTGAAGCAGTGAAATGTAGTTTTTAGCTTATTACAGTGATCATGAGATGTCTTCTTGGGGAAGACACCAGCGTCTGGTCCTGGTTTGGATCCTGTGCAGCATAGCTCTGTAAACCAGAGCCAAACCCTAATGAAGACAGTGGGACTTTGTGCTGTTCTCATGGTCCTTGTATAAAATGCATTACATCAGTTGGCCTTTGGAGTTTTAGGAGCTTATTTCTCATGGGAATTTCTTGAGCAATCTGTCTCCAGCAGCAGGTGAGAGGTCCCTGTCTGGGAGTTGTTCATCACAATCTTTATCCAAGAGCTTTAATCTGTACCCTAAACCTTGCCAGTGGAGTGCCTGGAAGATAAGGAGTGACTGAAAATTGGATGGGGAGATGCTGAAAGGGGCAGCGTGTGCAAGGGGTGGTTGCAAGCGCTGGATGAGGGGGGCGGGGGGACTTTGGCTGGGGCAGGAGATGGCAGAGCACAAGTGGTGACTTCCAGCTGGGCACCAGCGTGGCTGCTGGCAGGGATGAAGATGAAGGAGGAGGCCAGAAGGTGCAGGAACAGCCGCCTTTGGTTTGTGTGGCACCGCAGCCAGACTCGAAGCTGAGAGGCCCGCAGGCTCTCCCTGTCCGGTGCTTTATCCCGGGGACGGGCTGAGGGGAGGACCCGAGCGGCCAGGCAGGGCTGAGAGGCGGGGATTTCCCCAGGTCGGAGCACAGCCCTGCAGGGGACGGGCACGGCCAAGCGCCGGTAAGTCCCTTGAGGTGAGAATACAACGGGAAAGCCCCTCCGTGCTCCTCCCCGGGAACCACCAGCGGGGATGCCCCACGCTGCCTGCAGCCGAGCGCCTCTGCCTCCCTCCCCGGTGCAATGCCCCCTGTACAATCCCGGTGCAATGCCCCCTGTACAATCCCGGTGCAATGCCCCCTGTACAATCCCGGTGCAGCCCTCCTCGATACAAGCCCCACCCCTCCCCATCCCGGTGCAACCACCCTGGTGCAACCCCCGCCCCGGCTGCAATCCCCAGCTCTGTGGGGCTAGAGAAGGCGGCGGCGGAGGAAGGAAGAGCCCCGTCCGGCTCCAGCTTCCTCCGCAAGCCCTGCCTCGGTGCACGGTGCCCGCCCCCGGCCCTCCCCCGGCTCTCCCCGTTGCATGCACCCCACAGCCGGGCGAGCCGCGCCGAGCTGAGCCGCCTCCCCGGGGAGCTCCCGCCGCGCAACAGTTGCCCCCAAGTCGTGGCCACCCCCCCCCCTCGCTGGGGGAGCCTCCTCGGCGCCGGGAGGAGGAGAAGGAGGCGAGGACTGCTCGGGGCGGGGGTTCGGGGGCTGCGCGGAGCCGCCGCCGCTTTGCAGCGCTGAGCACTTGCCGCTCTCACCGCTCCGCCGCCGCCCCGGGGCTGGGAGAAGGAGCTTCTCGGATCCCGGCTTCTCGCCTCCCCGCAGGGATGGAGCGGAGCGGCGGGGCCCCGGCTCCGTTCTTCTCCGCCGAGCGCAGCCGTCCTCTCCTCTGTCTGCGGGAGCGGAGCAGCCCCGCTACCGGGCGCCAGCCCCCCTGCTAGGCTCCCGGAGCCGCCCAGCCTCATCCCGCACCCTCTGACCCCTCTGTGCACTCCCTGAACCCCTCGTGTACCCTCTCAACCCCTTGTGCATCTCTCTGTGCACCCCCTTACCCCTTTGTGCATTCCCCTCCACCCCTTTGTGCATCCTCCTGTGCACCCCCGAACCCCTCGTTCATCCCCCTGTGCACACCACAACCCCCTTGTGCATCCCCTCCATCCCTTCGTGCCCCCCCTTTGTGCCACCCCCTCCGTGGCTTCCAGCCCTAAGCTCCCCCCCGCATGCAGCCCCAGGGCTGCGGGAGAGGGGGCCACACACCATGGGCACCAAGCAGACCAAGGGCTGCCAACCGGGCGGCGCCGGAGAGAGCCCCCCGGCCCACCACCGCAAGAAAGTGCCCTCCAGGGAAAGGGGGGAATTCCTCGCCTCCCTCGTGGTGAAGTCCAGCGAGAAGTTTGGGAAGGGTGGTAGCGGCAGCTTGCCCCCTTACCACCGGCGGATCTGCATGATCCAGGACATGCTGGTGCTGGTGAAGCAGGGGAAGCAGGAGGAGGCCACCGAGCTGCTGAGGCACCTGCGGCAGGTGAGGATGGGCAGGTTTCTCCTGGGGGGGCTGCCTGCTTGCGGCGGGGGAAAGGCAGTCTAGGAGCAAAACACATCCCGGTTTTGAAAGCCTGCTAGCAAAGGCGGGGGGCACGCTCTGGTTTTGCGGGTCTAACTTGGCATGGCATCATTTTGGTGAAGTGGCTGAGTAGCTGCGGGGTGGTCATGGTGTTGGAGATGGGGAAAATAACCCCAGGGAGGTGCTTTGCATTGTCTGCAGCGAGGAGCCCTGCCGGGTGCATTTTTCTCCTTCTCTCATTACTTGTGCTGATAGCTCTGGGGTTTGGAGCATGCACAGCCCACTCAAGGAGGTTCCCGCTCAACTTTCCAAAAGTTTGGTGCGTTTAAAGCAGATCTGTAAAAGCGGTGAGGCAATTTGAGCTGGCAGCTTTTGAGGGTCAGCTCTTTTATTCCCGGTTTAGAAATTCCAAGAGTTGGCAGCTTTGCTTTTTATCTTGTTCTTTTTGGCGCACAAACACTTGGTGGAGTTTTGCTGGTGTTGACCGGGACTTGTAGGAATGATGTGCGAGATGCGGCGCGGGAGCAGGGAATTAATTGTATGGTGGCAAAGAATTAATTGTACGGAGAGTGAGACCTTTCCCCTCGAAAGTCTGTTTGAGCTGGGCATTAGCTGAGAAGCAATGCTACGGAAAAGTTGCTGTGAGCAAACAAAACGGCAGCTGAGGAGCACTGCTCTGTATCCAGCAAATTAGCATTTAACCTTTTCTGCTGGTAGACGGTGATAAAAAGACTGAAGTGCTGGGCATTTTCAAGGCTCTGAAGTACACAGAGCTTTGAAAACCAGCAGGTTTTCCATGCAAACTGAAAACAGACCCGTCTTCAAGCTCTGATTTTTCTCTGATGTAACCAGTTCTACCACCTGAGAAGTTGCTCAGATCTTCACCGGGCATCAGGAGCTGCTTTCTTGCCCCATAGATTTGCTCAGCGTCAGTCTGTCCACGTGAAAACGCAACTGGTCCAGAGTCTGATGGCTTTCTTCTTGCATTTTATTTTTTTTCCCCCACCATTTTCTACTCCTGTGAGCTTTGTAGTGAGAAGTGGTGTTGGGGGCATAACCCTGACCCCTTCAGCCCACCCAGAGACACACTGCCATTTGTCCTGTCAGCAAGGGTTCTTCTGTCCAGACAGTTTACGTGTTTTAGGACTATCTTTGGAGCAGTCCAGATGAGAAATCTGAACAGTTTTAGATTTGTTTGTGTTCCTTTATACAAAGCTCTTGTGACTTACCCTCAACCTTGAGATAAGGTGCTTTTTCTGAGATGAATGTTCCCCCTCCCAGGGAGTTTGGGGGTCTGACTCTCTGGGACAGTGACCTGTCCTTGAGGGCTCTGTGTGGGTGGGGTTTGTGGCCAGGAAAACCCCTTGGGGCAGAAGTGGTCGTGAGTTGGGCAGCAGATCTGTGCCCACATGTCCCACCCTTTGAGCCATGCCAAAGCTTTATCATTGCACCCGCAGCCCATTGGAGCTGGCAGAAAGGCAGCTGCTAATTTTAGAAGGTGTTTATATCAAACACTCCCCCACACTCAAATAAATCTTGGTGTCTGTGAAGTACTGTCAGTTGCTCCCAAGTTCTCTCTGGCTTCAGGTATTGTTGATTTTCTCAGCGATGCTCTGGGCCATCCTCTCCTGCTGTGCAGAGTGTGAGGGAGCTGGGATGTGTCACAGTGGCTGCCCCAGTGACAAATCTGACTATGGGGACATCCCACCATCTGCCTTGGGGGGAGGGAGCTAGAAATTCATTTTAAAATGCTGGGGGAAGAAAGGAACCTGTTACAGTCAGATAAGTCGTTGTGAGTCTTTCTGAAGAGCTCTCTCTGATAAAATATATCTTAGAGTGTCAAAATAGGGAACACTTTGTCCTAGATACTATAATAGACTCAAAGCACATTTTTAATGAGTCGGTATTATTCTTTGCCTTTGGGTAGTGAATGTGGGATGCCCTACTGAACAAATCCTGATTGCTGCGGTTTTCACGGGCTGGCTTTTGGGAGGTGGTGTTTTAGGGGTGCACTGGTGGCTGCAAGGGATGCTCGGTTTGCACCCAAGGAGCTGGGGCTGCGAGGCAGTGGGAGTCTTCAAGCTGAGCTCTGGCTGCGTCCCAGACTGAAAGTGAGGATGTGGGGGGAAGGATGAGCTTCCCTCTGCAGAGGGGGATAGATGGGTGAGCTTGGTGTGTCAGAGACCTTTTCCCATGAGCTGTTTACACAGTGTCCACTGCAGAGGAGCTGTGGTGTTGCTTGGTCCGTGTAGCTGCTCACGTAACGTGCAGTGCTGCTCGTGCTGCAACGCTGGGGTTTTCAAGCAAACCTAGAGACCTAGTGCCCAGCTCTCAGTTGCATTTAGACTTTTTATTTGTTGACAGTCCCAGTTCTTTAGGTCACTAGGAGTCTTTCCACTGACTTCACCAAGCTTTGAAGCCAGCCCAGCGTGCTAGCAAGGGGGTAGGTGACAGCATCCCAGTGTTTGGAAGTGGTCCATCTTTTTTTTCTCGAGCAGTATAAGCTCGGTGCCAGACCTGAGGCTGACCAACTTTTCAGCTTTCCTTAACAGAATGTCCTGCCCAACCTACCTGCTCAAAGATGAGGTCTGGGGGCTTCTCCTTCCACCTGCCAGGGCTCCCACAAAAGCTGTGTTTGATAATCAGCACATGGGCAGCAAAACCCTGTTTTAAACATCACGCCAGAGCACAGACAGATCCTGCCCTTCCAGCCCCACCACTGGCACCAACATCCAGTGTGGCCTTTTGCATTGCACCAAATGTATCCATCCTTCTTCCCCCTGCCCCCCACCCCAAATTGGGAGTGTTGCTGTTTTCTTTATAGGCCCTCGTGAGGATTAATTAGTGTTTCCAAGAATGCTCGGAGGTTGCAGACAACTATAAAAGCTCTAAGATATGAAGTGCTTAAAAAAGATAAAAAACATGAACAGCAGACAGAGGTCTTTGCTTGGAGACAGCTCCTCGGAGAGGTCAGAAGCGGTCTCTGGTGCGGAGGCAATTCCATCCCACTGCCTGCCCTCAGAATAACATCGATGTTATTACTGCGTGCAGGAGCTGGCAGCAGCCCTTTGAAAGGGTACATGCTCCTTTGGCACAGGCAGCCTAATTTAATGACAGGTTCTTTAGCTGGAGATACTGGTTGCTCTTTTCTTCTGCTCTGGTAACGCCTGGAGCCCAAACTCCACGCTACAAAATTTAAACCTCCTCTCCAAAAAGTGCTGTCCCCTGTGCTCTTTGGAGGAGGGCGGGTTTCCCAATGCCATCCTCACCAATGCTACAGGTAGGATGCTTTTGGTAGGTAAAAGCATTGGAGGATAAGTGGAAATAGACTGAAATACTTAATGTTTTATTGAGGCCAGAGTTTGGGGTTACGAGTAGCTTTCAGGTCACCTGGATGGAGCTGGTTGCCTTTCATGGAAGTAATTCTTGCACTGAGTAACTTTGCTTTTCTCTGCTATAGAGGAACTTCCTACGTTTACCTGTCAGCATCTTCTTTACTTTCCTGCCAGGAGGTGCTGCAGGGCCTTGTCCTAAGAGAGGGTGAAAACCGACTCAATTAAGGGTGCCCAGCACTTGGAGAAACCTGAGATTGTGCTTTCAGACCCTGTGCCAGATCTGTGCCATCGTGGGTGGGAGAATTGCAGCTCCTCTGTGCTGATGAATTGCTGTGCCCAATACCACCCGTTCCGGAACAGAATAGGCTTTAATGTTACACAGCATATAACTTTTTAAAAATTTTACTTTTTTTTTTTTGATGCATTCTTGAATTTCAGTGGTTAATGCAGCCAAGCACTGTCAGTATATTAAATTCTGGGAGTGTCTCTCCTGCTGGGGAGAGGATTTGTAAAACAAAGCATGTTTTCCTCCTCTCTGCTGCCAAACGGATCATTTTCCCAAGTGAAATGGTGAAGCACTTCCCAGCACATTACGTTTCACTTGAAGAATTTGCCATTGGTTATGGCTTGACGTGGAGTTTTTGCTGGGCTGTTGCTGCTGCTCTGGTGAAGCTGGGCTGGTGGGAGAGGGGAGGAGGAGGTGTCATCCACCAGCTCTGGGCATCACCTGCACAGAGCAGGAGGTGGATAACAGTTCCAGGAATTAAAATGAAAAAAAAAACCAAAAAAAACAACCAAAAAAACAAAAAGGGGAGGAAAGAGGGCAATGGTAATAAAAGCTCTGGGCACCAAAGATGGCCAGAAGCCAAATGTCAAGGTCCAAGGTGTGGCAAAGCTGCAGGACTTGTAAAGTGGCTTCTCCACTCACACCGCCTGGGTGGTGGCGGGGTGTGAAGGGCAGGGGTGAGGAGTCAGGGCCCCAGGTGGGCAAAGACACCAAGATAACTCTGACTTGCAAGAAGGGGCAGTGGCAAACGTGCTCCAATGCCTCTGGGGCTGTGCAGACTTGCAGTTCAGGCAGCTGCCTCTTTGCTGTGGAGAGGCTGTGATCCCCGTGGTCTGTCCCTGAAATGTACCCCTGCCATGAGTGCAGGTGCCTCCTTGCCCTGTCTGAGGCAGCCCTGGGGTGTGGGGAGAAAGGCACAACGTGTCCTGATGTCCACCCTGCTGGCTTGGCAATGAAATCCCTGCTGCTTCTGAGCAGCTGCCTGGTGCCATGGGGATTGAGTGACATAGGGATGTTTTATTAATTAAATGATGAGCATCTTCACTGTAAGAGGGGGCTTGGCCAGGAGGAATAGTGAAGAAGTGGCTAATGTAGAGACAGTTCACTCTGGGCTCCTGTAGCCTTCTCCCTGCTACACAAGGGCAAAGGATTGCATGATGAAATTAAAAAGCAATTCTTAGGGGCAGTCCTTCTGCTTAATTGACACTGGTAAGTGCATTAAATGGCAGCTGACTTACCCCAGTTGTCCCTATGATTTATATCCCACTGAGCCCTTCCTCCCTGTCCCTGGCTTCGGGGATTCCGCCCTTTCCAGGGAGGCAGGAGCTGGTGAGTTTGGAGCAGGGCTGTGAAGGCAGCGAGCCCTGACCCACAGCCAGGGCAGCCCGTGAGGGAGCAGTGAGACATCAAAAGGCCAATGACCATTGCTGGGAGGGTCAGCACTGCTTCTGGAGCACCCAAAGAGAGAAATGTGGGTGTTTCCAAACCTTCCTGGGAAGTCAGCTCCAGCATCCTGTGGGTGCTCGGGAATGCTGAGATGAGGAGGGGAAGGTTTCCCTGAGTTCAGACCAGCTGGGCAGTGCTGCTCCCGGGCAGGCTTGAAAAGCAGTGACCTTGGAAGATGCAGATTGGCTCCTTGGTGTAACTTTGTGTGCTCAGTAAAAGTTCCCAAAGGTTTTCTGTCCCAGTATCAGCCTGGCCTGTGTGTTACACTGCATGTGGTAAACAATGTGCACTTTCACCATGGACCCTGAGGGTCAGGGGTGCTTTCAGAGTTACTTATTTCCCCAGAGTACACTTAAGAGACAGAGATGCCATCATGTAGCAGCTCCCCATCAAGGTGGACATGTTGTCAGGTGACTTTGTGATGGTTGTGGTGTCTTTGGCAGCTCATCAGGATGAAGGGGATGTTTTTTGGTGCTGCTTTGTCTCAGATTCAAATTTTCTTCCCAAAGGATGCTGGCCCCTGCCTTTGCACCAGCCTCGAAGCACATGCTTCAGCCCAGCCGAGTCCAAAACTGCTTCAGTGCCCTTCCTCAGCCACACTGATGTGCTTATGGACATCTAGAGCAGACCTTGGGGAGCACTGTGGTCTGGTTGATATGATGCAGCTTAGCCACAGCCCCGGGTGCTTCGTAGCTGGACTGTGTCTCTCTGTGCTTGCTCTTGGGCCTGTGCACACCAGACATGGGGCATCATCCCCTTGGAGATTGTCCTGTGGCCCCCAGGATGCTGGAGGACCTTCAGCATCATTTCTGTCACATGAGCAAATGCCTGGTCCCTCCTCCTGAGCATGAAGATCAGCCAGTTCACCAGAGGTGACCAAGGCTGGGGTTTCTCAGCTCCTCAGTCTGTGAGCAGGACAGGGATGGGGAGGTTTGCAGCCTTGGGCAGGTTTTTGGTGAGCAGGAGTTGATGGGGAGCGGGGGCTGGGGCCGGGTGTCCTCTCCGGTCTGCCTGCAGCATCAGGCACTGCATGGTGGAAGTTGGGTAACCCAGCTTGCCATCTTGGTGGGGTGGCTTTGGGATTAGCACTTGTTTCCTCTGGTTTGGGCTGCTGACAAAACCACCAGCTCTCCCCACAATTATTTTTAACCCTTAGGCTGATGGAGGCCTTGACAGCAAATGACTGTGCCTGGCGGTGGGGGGGTGTTTTCTCCCCCATATGGGGTCTCTGGTCTCCTTGCTGTGCTCCCTAACCTTGCCCTGCTGCAAGCTGCAGTCTTGGAGCATTCTTTCCTCACTTGCTTTCCATCCCAGCTCCTTCTGTTCTTTTTCCTTCTCTTGTGGAATTCACAGGTGGATGCATCCCGGTGATGCCAAGCAGCCTCCTTTTAATTAACCCCCTGGAAGGTGGCTGCTGCTGCTCCTCCTGAGGAAAATGTGTCTTTGGGGGATGTTGAGATGCTGGCAGGGAGGGGGTAGTCAAGCAGCGCCAGGGAGGGCAGAGGCGGTACGTGCTCAGCCGCGTGGGCTCAGTCCCTGGAGCCTCCCTGTGCGGCAGTGATGCTCAACCTGCTGCTGGTGTGGAGCAGAGCAGGTTTGCTCTTCCAGCAGGGATGTCCCCCCTGGGATTGAGGAATCACATGCATAAGAAATCGGTGTTGCTAGTGAATGCATTAATGCAACACATGCAAGGCAGGCCCCACTTGCTGCAGGAACGTTAGTGAGAAAGCCTGAGTATGGGAGAGGTCTGTGTTCATACGTCTCCTTGCAACTGAGGAGCATGTCCTGGGTGAGCTCCCTCCATGGCCAGCTTTCTGAGGGTCCCCAGCTCAGCCTTTCTGGAAGTGCTGCTGGCTTCGAGGGCTGTGTGCTGCGGGAGGTGGTGGCTCCTGTGTGTGCCTTATCTTATGATCCAGGAGGTGATGCAGCACAGTGCTGCTTCATCTGAAAGGGGCAGAGATGAAACCACTGGGTCAGATCTTCATTTCCTTCCTCTGGAAGGGCTGGGCTGGGGCAGTGGGCAGCCAGCTGCTCCTGAACGGAGGAGGAGGTTGTGCCTGTGCCCTGTCTGGAGCATCTCCAAGCTGGGAGAGGTTAATGGTTGCAGTTGGCAAGCCAGCCCCTATTCAGCACTTGATCTGTTTATATAATAGCAGGAATGTGTCTTTCTTTTTTAACCTGAGGCTGCTGCTGCTTTCACATCTGAAGTGAAACGCAGGCAGCTTGGGGCTCCAGCCCTCAGACAGCCTGGCATGCACCTTTTTTTTTTTTCTTCTTTTTTATCTTCCTTCAAACTGTAAACCCCCTGTGTCTGAGGATGGCTTGTCTCTCTTGCCAGTGCGTGGGTGTGATGGCTGCACGGGGAGAGACCTCCCTGCAGATCCTGATGCTGTGCCTGCCTTGCAGGGGCTCTCGAGGGACAGGGCTATGGGGCGATGCCCTTGTAGTTCAGTATATTGTAACTTCTTGATAGTTTTAGATCAATAACAATATTCCATGTGTTGGGGGAGTTGGTGACCCTGGCCTCCTCTTAGGTAAGGGAGATGGTTATATATTAACAGTAATGTTATTCTTGTATGAAGAGATAAAGGAATTTTCTTTATCATTTAACTTGGATTTTTTTAGCATTTAACTTCTTCTGCAGGTCCCAGCCAAAAGTCTAATGTGATTTAATGCCTAATTCCCCTTCTTTCTTCTGTGTATCTCAACCTTTTTCTCCTCCAGATTTTGGAGAAAAGACCAGTGACTGGTGAATTTAATCTTGCCTCTAAAAGCAAAAGCAAATTGTCCTTTCCACTCTTCCCCAAGTGGAAGGTTTTAGCTCCAGTTACTCCTGGCTCTGACCTTGCCCCTTTGCGAGCAGGAGCTTCTTCAAGCTTTCTGGTTTGCTCAGATCTTTTCAAGACTTTCTACCTTTCAGACTTCCTGCCTTTCAAAGTCAGTGATGCTTTCTTTGTGCGAGGGTTTGAGCGCACGACATCGCCAGCTCGAGGGAGAGCCTCAGACATGCACCAGAGCTGATGGGAGGAAGCTGCCTCCTTCCTTGTGCCTTTGGGTGTCTCAATGGATATTTCATTCCTTAGGACTTCTTTATGTTATATCTTCCTTGAGACCTGTCTCTCTTGCTGTTACAGAGCAGGACTCAGGTTTGGTATTGGTGGAGGAATTTATTTACGGGATGTTTTGAGGGTTTGTGTGGGTTCCAATAGCCTGTGCATCCTTGTTGGCCCATGGAGGGTTTCCTTGAGGTCTGCTGCTTTCAGTCCTTTAATGTCATCTTTGCCTTTGAGGTTGGTTTCTGGGAAACAGCAGCATTTCCAGGGCTGCTTTGCTGCAAATCTTCTCCTGCTTCCCACTGGTGCTGCTCCGCCTGCCCATCCCCGCGAGGTTTTGCAACGTCTGTGGGTGTGCTGACGGAGGGCAGGGGATTGCATACTTGTGTTGCACAAGAGGTTATATCTGAGGCACCGTCCCTAAACTTCTAATAGTAATTGAGTTGAAATAAACATTAATTAATTAAAGGAGAGCTCAACCAACCCAGTCTCACTCTGAGCAGGACCCTCGAGTAGAGGGGGTGGGTGTGCGCGTTTCTTTGGAGGATGGAGAAGTGCGCACTGGATTTTTTCATCTCCTTGCTCTACGTTTAGCTACGGAAAATGCAAAACCGAATGCTAACTGGGAAAGCAATGGATGCCAGGTTAGAAAAGGTGAGCTACCAGCACAGGCTGTAACATGCAGAGCTGCTTGGCCAAGCTGGGGACAAGCACTGGCCCCTGTCTTCACCCAGCTGGGCTAATGCTGTGCCACCCACTGGGGTTGGGACCTCCAAATATGCAGGGGGTGAAGCACCATTCTGTAAGCTTCAGCATGCAAAGCACGCCAAGGCCAGTGAGTGTCCTTTCCTCCCACTCTGAAGCATAATAAGCTCAGAAAACACGATACTGAAAAACAATAACACCTTTAAATAGTTCTTGTACCTTCATCTCTCATGGGCAGAAATCTTTGGGCAAAAGCAGAGATTCCCCATGTTTACGTGGCCGAAGGACACGGGGATTTAAGCAAATCTGTGCCCAGGAGCCCCCTGGCCCGTTGCTGGATACCATGCTGGGAAACGCTGCCAGAACTGACCCTTCCTCTCTGGGGGGTGCTTAAACTGGGCCTGCTGGGGGCATGGCTGGGAGCTGGCGAGCAATTAATTACTATCTTGTTCTGCAGAGCTGTTCCTTCACCCCCACACTCCCCAAGGCCAGGCAGCTCTTTTTGGCACAACAATTAAATCCCAGCAGGAGAAAGCAAAGTCTGCTGAGGAAGGAGAGCAGACGTGCCCTCAGCCTTTTGCAGTCTATAGTGGGAAATGGTTATTTTAGCTGGAGGTGTATTGAGGGTTTTTGATCCTTCTCCTCCCTCCCTGTTCCCACCCTGCCTGCAGAACCAGTCCCACAGAGGACGGTGTTTGTGGTGGAGACTGGTACCATCTCTTTATTCATGGTTTGGGGCAACCCAACCTCTAGTGGGAACTGGAAAGTAGGAGGTTGGGGGAGTCCTGTGAGATGAAAAATATGAGGGTGAGAGCCTCAGGTTGGACCTGAGGGGTTCAAACCCCAAAAAGTGAAAGAGCACACTGGGGCAGAGCCCCAGCTCCTGTGCGTGAGGGATGAATTGTACCCACCTACATCTACCCATCTACCATGGGTTTTGCTCATGGTAAATAAGCCCCAGGTCCTGGTCCATCCTGATCTCACCAAAATCAAGGTAGTGAGGCACAAATCTCTGCAGAAGCGGGACTCAAACCTGTACAAACATCTTCGATAGTCCCTTCTCTGAAGGTCCCTATCGACCCATGGTGGCACACAGACAGAGCTAGCAAAGTTTTGGTTCATTCTGGCGTTCCTTTGTGTATTTCCATATATACCATCTATTTGGAAACAGTTCTCCCTACACCAGGACTGGAAGAAAAAGGGATCTGGGAGAAATCTCACTCCCAATGGCCGCTTTGGGCTTCCTGGGTGAAGGAAGAAAGTGTGAAGCAATTTGGGATGTGTGAATGACCCACATCCATGGCAGCCACTGCAGCCAGAATCAACAAGGAGGAAAATCTTGGTTTAAGCATCCATTTTATTTTATTTATTTTTTTGTTTTAAAGTAAGGGTGGGGGTTTTGTCATTCTGTAAGAAAGAGGATGTTTTCCTGTTTGGTTGTGAAACGCTGCTTTTCCTTGGTGTAATCAGATACTTCCTCTGAGCAAGAAGCCTGGTGGATCTGGGGGCGTTTATTTAGGCAGCTGTTTGGCTGGGTGATTAATTTTGTATGTTTTTATTCTGGTGGGAAATGGTGAATTTTGGGTTTACATGATTGATGTATTTTTTTTGTCTTTCTGACTCAAGTTACACAGATGAAAACAGGAGTTTTTATGCAGAAAACCAGTATTTTAATGTTATTTGATCAGTTGAACTCAAAATATGCTGGATATATAGGGCAGACAAAGTAAATGTCTGAAAACATATTTTATATTTAATACTGGTTGATTCCTTACTTCTGGTCATTGTAATTAATGATCTTGGTCTCTCAGGTTGTAGTTTTACTTGCAGATTGGCAAACATGCATTTCTCCATCGTATCCCTGGTTTGTTCATTGAGTTGTTGAAGTTGGGTGTTGAGCTGAGCTGGGTGAATTAACTGAAATGAAGATTTTTATTTTTCTTTTTTTGTCGTTCTTCTGAGTGAGCCAGACTCCTCCAAAAGCTGTGTTTGTCTTCTCTGGTTAGGTTTTCCTCAGTGACTTACCTTAAAACTTTGTCAGCCAGTGTGTCTTGCTTGCCCAGGCTAATGTAAGCTGTTTAATATTAAAAGCATGACCATCGGTTGGCGTCACCTTAAATTGCTTCTTTGAAATGAGTATTTTAAAAGTAAATGTATTTAATGTTTAAAGCTATTTTAAATAGCAGTATTAATTGAATTTTAACGTCATTGAATTGAATCCTTGTGCAACCCATTCCTTAATTCTTCCTTAACAAGGTTGGGCATTTACTAATCTCTTTGCTTGAGTCAAATGCCTTTACCCTTGGGATTCTTGGAAGAGACTGAGCAATCTGGGAGGATCCCACCCCTGTAGCTGCTGTAATTTGCTTACCCCTGGTTTGGAGGCATCTGCCAAAGTGGATCCTCAGAGAAGCATCCAATTCCCTGGTGCCGAACAGGGAAGTTACTATGAAAGCTTTGAAGCAAGATTTCCCAGCTTCTTTCCTCTTAGCCAAGTACCAAATCCAGCCAAGATCCCAACCCAGAACAGCTCTATGTAAGGGTTAAAAAAATCTTTTGCTGGAAATCACACCACCCAGACATGGGATAAAACATGGGAAAGACATAAATTCTCCCCTTAACTCTTCAAAACCTGCTGACTTTCCTTCAATGATATACTCCTGTAAGACAGGGGCAAGGTTCTCAGTTCCCCGTGGTGTAAATCGCAGCACTGATTGAGTCTTGGGGTGGGAAGATGGGAAGCTTTTTGAAGCATCCTGCAAAAAGTGGAGTTAATTTGCCCCAGCTGATGGTCTCATCCATTACCTTCCCAATCAGCATCCCATTTTTCTGAGTGTGTTTTGAGAGGAAACCCTCATCTCGGCAATTCCCTGCCTCGGGCTGCCTGGCAGCCTCTCATCCAGCAGACAAAAATCAATATATTATTATGTGTGCCATTACCAACCTGTCAGGCTGTATAATGGGAATTACTGCCCGCCTGGCGAGCGGGCTGCGATTTATACAGCCAGGCTGAACAGTGGGCTGTGCTTGATAGCTTGGGAGAGGAATGAAGAGCATTCAGCCTGACCCTGCTTATCTCAGGTATGGAGCTGTGCCTGCTGCTGGTCTCTTGCTCTCACCATCTCTGAGCACGAGGCTGCACTTTGCATCCTCTCTTCACATTAGAAGTGCAGCTCTTAACCATATACCTAAGTGCCCTTAAAAACACTGAGCATCACCAGTGTGTGTGATGCAAACAGGCTCTTGCCCATCTCTTGTGGTGAGACTGGGATGTCTGTGTTACAAAGGGTTTGGGAAAGACCTTGACCCAAGTGAGCACTTGATGGGTGCAGGTGAAAGCTTTTGTTTGTGTGTGGAACACACTGTGGCCGGTGTTGTTCAGCAGAGTGGTGTAGACACAGCCAGTGCTGCTGGGGACTCAGTGTTTGGTAAATTCCTTCATGTCTCAGTTCCCCTGTGTGTAAAGTAGGAGTGTTGCTCTGGAACCACATCCATGGGGGTGTTCGGGGACTCATGTTAGGAAAAGCTCCTCTTCCCTGGGTCTTGCTAGTGCCAGCATGCCTGAAGTATTCATCTGAGTTATTTCACTGATTTGACTTAAAGTAGAGGAAAAAAAAGGTGTCTTTGAACTGGATGTGCACAACATCTGCTTTCTGACATCTCCTTTTTGAGTGTAAAAATCCAGTCCTTTCCATGGGTGAATGCCAGAAGAGGCATTTCTTCTCTCTTGCCTTGTTGCTTTAGGATGAGGGTGTCAGGAGCTCTGCGAGCTCCCAGGGCTCCATGTTGTTGCAGCTTTTAGGATGCATGTATCTTTGTGAACCTCCTGGGCGCATTGTAACCAACATCTGTGCAGCATCTGGCACAGCTCCCACATGGGGACCGGCTGCTGCAGCTGTACCACAAGTTGACTTTCCAGTATGTGGCACTGGTCATTAAGAGGATAGGCCAAACTGCAAAAAAGAACTTGCATGGGTGCTCTTCCTGACCTTCTGCATGCACAGCTTGGGGCTGGTTGGTCTTCCCTCTGTTTTCCTTCCCACCCTGTTGCTGTCCAGAGGAGGAGGGTGGAGAATTTGGCACGGTGCAGAGCAGCGGGGTCAGCCCGTCTGCACCAGTGCAAGGTTTGGCTCCAGGGAACTGCTCCATCCCTGCTCAAACAGATGTAAAGCAGTTCTCTGATGAGATTAACTCTGAAACGTGGTAAGAAATCTCCTCTTGGGGTGCTTTCATCTGTTGCCCATCAGCTGCTGCTCTCCACCAACACAAAGAAAATTAATAAACTAAACTCCTCTCCTGCAAGCTATTAAAAAAAACCCAAAAAACAACAAAACCAAAACCCCAAAATCTCTTTTAGTGTTGCTGTGTCATGTAAATCAACCGTATTTTCTAAAAGGATTCCTATTTGCTTATGTGCTCTCCCTTCAGAGGAGACAGTGCCAAAGCCTGAAATAATCCCAAAGGCAGGAGTAAAGTGCCGTTCCTGCAGGTTTAGATCATTTTACAGTGCTGCCTCCACTGATTGCAGAAGGATGAGAATGACATTTTGCTGCTGAGCATCACATGCAAAGTCTTGGTGGGACCCAACACTGACCAAGCTCCATCTCTGGATACTTCATCTCTGACTGGCCCCTTCACAACCTGGTGGGATGCTGCGGGGCTGATTTGCAGCTCGGCCGCTCTGTGCTGTTAATTCAATGGAAACTAAGGAGTTGGGGAAAGGAAAAGTTGGTTTTGTGGTTGGGTTTTGGAGTAGGACCAGGGGGTTACGAGCTTCTGGGGTGTGTGTGTGTGTGTGTGTGTGTGCAATGCATGCTTGGAGATGTGCTTTCTTTTGGCCTGACCCAGCTTATACTGTTACAGCAGCTAAATGTGGCACAGACACAGTGATATGGCAGGAGGAAGCAGCAGGTTGCAACCGGGACTGTGGTGCATGGGGAGAGATGTGGCTTCACTGCCCAGTGCTGGAGGGATGTGCTCAGCCCTGTGAAGAGGTCAGGAGAAAGCTGTTGGCAAACCAAAAGGGGCTGGTTTTGTGGCTGAGATCAGCTTGGCCAAAAGGGTTTGCGAGGGCTGAGTTCTAATAGAAGATCAAAGGGCAGCAAACAGACAGGGTCTCATGGCTCCCCTCTTGCAGCAGCTGGGCATCTCATGGTCTTTGCCTTCATCAGCCCTCCAAAACCCACGTAATGGAGGGAAGCATCTGTGCTACTCACCTTGCAGAGGGAAAGGAGGGGCAGAAAAGCTGAGCATCCCCCCAGTAAAGGGGAAGGGATGTGTCCGCTGGAGCAGAGAACGTCCCCAGAACAGGGCCAGCAGTGTCTGGAGGTGGCAGAGCCATGAGGGAGGCTCAAGACAGCTGCTCCTTATCTCTTTCTGCACAGGCACGTTGTGGAAGATAAAGTTAAAAAGGAAAGCAATAACACATACCAAGTCTGCTTGTCAGCCTGCCAGCCCTCAGAAATAGGTTTTTCCAAGCTATTTACTTGTCAGTGGTGATTTTGGATCTGCCTGTGGCATCTTCAGAGAGGAGCAAGGGGTTTTTCTTCTCGTTTAATGTCTTGCAAAAGGCATCTTTCCTTCAGACATGAATTTCTGACATTTTTTTGGGGGGGAAAGAAGGTCTCAGGACTCATTTGGTGTTAGTGTGTTAAATGCCACCCCAGCCTGCTGGGAATGCTGCGGTTTATCCGTATCTTTTAGTGTAAGGCTGTAGGTGTCTGGTTCACCACAGGCCAATTGCTTCTACACTTGGAAACCCATGGCTATTAGTCACGTCTCAGTGCTGTCTTGATATTGAAATCAGCTGTTTCATGGCCAGTTGAGGATTTCAGCCCGAGGTTGTGGATGTCTCAGTGGGACCGTAGCAGGGAAGGGAAGGGTTGTCTTGCCGGTGAATGGGGCTGCGCTATGAGCTCATCCTGGCTTTGCTCTTGCTCAGCTCATCATCTTCTTGCATCAGGTTTCAGCAATTATTCAGCCCTGCAGTTGTGTCTAGAGATCAATATTAGGAAGTTGGTCCTGCATTCTGAAGGCTTCTGGGGTTCTTCCTTCTCCACTGTTAACTTCAGGAGAAACTGGTGGTCAAAAATATTAGTGTTGGCTGTTTTGAAGTTGAAAAATAAATGTTCTTGGCTTGTAGTGCCAGAGCTGTGGTGGGACTTTCAGGCCAAAGACTTTGTTCTAGCACCTGTAGAAATATTCTTTGGCCATGGTGTTTCATGGGGTCTAGTTTAGTTTTCCCAGGAAGGCTCAACCACCCATGGAGAAGGACAAGGGATTAGCAGGATACTCTGTTACCGCTGGCATCTCAGGCCTCTGCTTCTGGCTGGGGATGCTTCCTGGCCTCACATTGTAAGGAAATAGCCCAGAGCATGGAGGCAGAGGCTTTTCTTGCTGGGTGCTTTGCTGATGTTCCTCCAAGGTTTGTGTAAGGGGAGGTTTTGGCTGTCCCTGCAGACTACAGAAGCAGAACTCACAGGCAAGTTTCCCAGGCACAAAAACCACTCCAGAAATTGACTGCTTGTGGTGAACAAGCAAAACCCAGCGAGCCATGGGGACACCTGCCCAGGAGGCTGGTGTGCGTTGGACCCCACTGGAGTTGGAAGGAGTGTTGGAGGTCAACAGCCAAGTTTCGGGGGTGAAATTCAAAAGGATGCTGGGTATTGCTGGAGGAGGAAAGATCTGCAGTAGAATAACGAAGGAAAAAAACAACAGCATATACTGATAAGAACCTGAAGCCATGAGGGCTGGGATGGAGGGACTGATCTGACTTGCTTGTGCTGGATCACAGTGGTGGAGGATGAGGTTTCTCCAGCGTGGAGTCTGAAGATGCTAATGTGTAGCTGACAGCTTGGACCTTGCAGAGCTGGAGGTGACAAGAGCTGGCCCACTGGGTGACCTGTGCCTTCGTGCTGGATGTGCAGGCCACAGGTCTTGAGTCATTTGGAGCTGGGATGGCTGCTCTAGTTCAGGAGATGCAGCTGAAGGTTTTATCTAGGGCACAATTGAAGAGAAAGCCTAGAAATATGTGCTTTGAAATAACGCTTCTGCTTACTGCCCATCCACTTCAAGGAAACCTCAACACTTAAATCCAGTTCAGAGTGTTTTGGGGGGGCTTTGCCAGGTTAGGACAAGGTGGGTGGAATGCTGGATAGACAATGTGTTAACTGAAAAACTGCTTTGCTTCTCTGTGGATGAAGAGTGCAGAGTGCTGAGATGAAGGACCTGAGGGTTGCCCTGACCAGCTGACATGTTGGATGCTACAAGCCTTCATCCCAGAACCATCTTGTGGAAGTTTGTTAGCATCTTCAATGGAGGCATAGCTTCTTCTGTCTGAAAGAAGACCAGTGCCAAAAATCACAGAGCAAAGTACCAGCTGTCTTTTCATTGTTTCATCCCTTGCTTTTGCTCTCCAAGAAACCAGCCCCTGGAGCCTGTTGGACACCTCCATCCCTCAGTGGAAACTCCAGCTTTGGCTGGATCCAGACTGGATATCTAATGGTTGAGTCAGCAGTGCCCGTTTTGTGCAAGCAGTGACTCTTTGCTGGTGCAAAGGCTCTACCTTCCTAATGTGGGAACCCATTTGTGTGGAGCTCAGTGTTTGGAAGTTGCAGATCGGCTCCAGATGGAGGAGGAGGAGGCATGGTGCTGGGGACCTCGTTCATTGGAGTGCTGTGACCCACAGCTTGCTGTGTTGGCTTTCGTCTTGTGTCTTGGCCTCTGACCATGCTAAACTTAGGAGAACCAACTATGCAAGTCCAGGCTTTTATCCTCAGTGCCAGGGCACGGAACTCAGCTGTGCTACCATGGGTGTGAAAATAGGGAATAGGAGCTGGCACGGGAATCATGATCTCTGAACCTCCTGCCTTGTTACTAGGACTGACTGGTGGTCCTTTTGGTTCTCGTCTCAGACCCTGCCAGTGGAGGTTGGGTAGAAGCCACCAGTGGAAGGAAACTCCTATTCAGGTTGGGAGAAGCAGAAGCCTGTGCTGCGATCTACATTGCATCAGCCAGAAGTGCAGGAGCTGTGCCGTGACTCAGCAGGGGAAGCAGCAGGTTCTCGATGAAGCCGCCTCCCGCAGAGTGAGCTCAAGGCGTGGCTGGTATCATGCACAAGTGTCGGCTGATAGCGCGCGGTCATCTGCTGGGCACTGCCCCGGCACAGATCCGTCACGCGCTGCATTTCCTTCGCAGAAGCTTCCTGGGCAAAGGTATGTTTTCTGTCTAGGTCATCCCAAGTTCATTTGGTGCAGCATCTTCGCTGGGAAGTGAAATCTCAACAAGAGCAGCTTAATGGTCCTAACTGTCAAACAAAGCAGAAATAGTCTCATTTTTAATGGGAGGAGGGAGGACTTTGACTCCTCTTGTTTGCTGATCAAGACGTGGCTCTGCCCTTGGGAGCAGGAGGCAGCTCCCTGGCCGGTGGGAGGGGATGTGCTTGCTCCTCCCTGCTGCTCTCTGGCCTGCTTGGCTTGAGGGTGCTGCTGGGGGCTTGAGGGTGCAAAGAGCACCTCTTCCCCCTTGGAGTGGACCCAGAGCCTACAAATGGGTCCAGAGGCATGGAGTACAGGAGCAAGACATTATTTTCTGTGTTTATTCATCCCCCCCCTAATGAAACCTGGGATGAATTTCTCTTCTTGGCCAAGTGCAGGGGCTCTCTGGCTACTTGTGGGTTAATCTGTTGCATCCTGGCCAGCCCCTGGGGCTCAGAGGAGAAAGGCCACCCTCAAGCCTTTCTGCAGAGTGATGTGTGGTGAAATGAAGCAGAGGATCTTAATAGCACTTACTGGAAATGTTTGCTGGCTCTTGTAGGGCAGAGAGCTTCTCAGACCAGACCAGCCCGCCTGCAAATTGCCTGCATCTCCTGGGACATTGTTGCCTGGCTTTGTGCAAAATGCTCTTCCACTGATCACTTAAGCTGCATTTTGCTCTGGTGAGCTGATGTTCATGGTGCGTCCTGGCTATTGCTTCTGGAGTCGTACCCTGTGCTGCCATGAAGGGACTAGGGCAGAGAGGGCAGTGGAGGAAAGAACTTCTGCTTAGCAAAGTCCTGTATTAAGTGCTCTGCTAATCAAAACCCTTTGGCTTCACTGAGACTTAAACATGTGCTTGTAGTTAATCAGGTATTTAAGTGGTTTTCTGACTTGGCAAGCATGAGATAAGATATCCCGAAGGAGAAGGAGGAGAGCAGAACAGTGGCCTCCCAACTCAAGGTGTTTGCAAACGTGGATGTTAAAGGCAGAAGGCAGTGGAGTGTGAGTCTGGGGATGCGACATTAACTTGCTCTGACTCAGTTTCTCCAGTTTGTTCTCCTGTTTTGCTCAGCCCTGGTGCTGGCTGCATCCCACTGTAGGAGAATAAGCCCCACTGGGCTCATTAGGTGGCCTGGGCTGAGCTTGACTTTGTCTCCATGCAAATACACAGCATTACAGTTACTGTGATTATTATGCAAAGCATAGGTTATTCTAGCATACCAGTGTGTTATGTATTGATTTGCCATTGCTTTGAATCCCATTACATGAATCTGCTTTATTAATGGACTTTGCCCATGCTTGAGATTAACTATGATGCTGGATTTGCAAATGAAAGAATTGAAATTCATGGTGTCCATATTAATTACTTGTGTGATGCTGGCCTTCTTGGCAAGGCGTTAGAAGCTGGGGAAACCTTTATTTTTATTCCATTCCCGTTGCTCTGTCTTAAGTAAGAAAATGAGTTTGGTGCTGTGGGATTTGTTTGTTTTGCTCCATTGCTGGAAGCCTCTTTTAACTGTTGAGAAAGGTACCAAGCATAGAAAGAGGCTTTATGCTTCGTGTATAATAGGTTCTTGTTAACTCAGAATAAATCTTAATGCAGAAAAGGGGCAGGGAGGTTTTATTTCAGTGTTGAGTTCAACCCTATTTTCTTATCTCGTATTTTGACCTAAAATCTACCTGTATCTTGTTCCCTTTAAGGTTTTACGGTGCAAAATGTCTAATATGTGTCTTCTTGCAGCGACACCCTGTCAGATTCTTGTGTGCAATTTGTTCATTTAAACGATCCCTTTGTAACGTTCACATCATTCGCGGCAGCCAGTTTAAAGAGTTAATTGAATTTCTCTCTCTAAGATGTCTTAAATTGCTTCTCTTCAATAATCTACTCTGGAAAAGAGCTGTACTGGGGAGTCATTGACACTTATTTTTACTAATGCCTGTATCAATAAGATCTTAGGTTATATTTGAGCACCTATTTGCTCTGAAGGTTCCCAAAGCAATTGTCAAAGCATTTGTAGAGCCTTCCACTGCCGAAATTCAGTCCCTTTGAAGTCGAGCTCAGCATTCATTGAGCAGTAACAATACATCCCTCCATAGCTAATGCAATAATAATCAACCCAGGGCTTGGAAGTGAAGCCAGGTTTTAGATAGCAGTTATTGGATTGCAAGCTCTTATTGTACGTGCAGTAACGGATTGATTTCTTTTGGGTGCTGGGGGAGGCTTCCCGATGATACGGTAACATCGATGCTGCAGGTTCAGCGTGATGTGCCTGAGAATTTCAGTAGTTGGGGATGATGTGGGAGTGTTCACATGGCTCGCTGCGTGCTCACTGCTTGGCAGAGCTCTGCATCAAAACAAACCCCCTGTATCAGATAGAGGTGGGTAATCCCCATCTCAGCGTTTTTGGCAGCGCTACTAACACAGACCTGATTGATCCCCTGAAATGATCGGGTTTCTTTTTCCATCATTGGATTGAAAGAGCTCTCCTGGCTGAGGAGAGGACATTCAGAAAGCAGCATTTTGAATGGGCAGAAAAGCAAAGGTGACTTTTCAGCTGTGATGTGCAATTCCTTCTCTACTTGGATGTTTTGGGATCTCCTGCTTCTGGGAACAGCTGGTCGTGCTGTGCTCAGAGAGGGCTTTTTCACCCGATGGGCAGGATTGCATCACTGTACATCAGGAGACCTGCGCTGACCTCCTCCTGAAATCTCTCGCAGTGGCAGCTGCTGGAAACAGGAGATGGGGCTCAAGTGGGCCAAGACAATAAATCCTGCTTTCCCAGTAACCAGAGGCTAGTTCAACAGAATTAGTGCTGGAGCCAGGCAGCTCATGCCGTGTTGTGTTAATCTGTGAAGTGAGGGCAACTTGGAGAAGGTGGCTGGATTACAGCAGGAAAGAGTGGGTGGTGAGGACTCCCATTCTCTCATTTTTTCTGTTGGAAAAGAGGGTAGTCCCCAGTGCAGGCCACACGAGGTTGGCTTTCCTGCACATCAGCCAAACCTCAGCTCTAGAAAAACTGTCTAGATTCTTCTGGTGTCCTTCACGAAGTCCTAGCTGGGCGACCTTGAGGTCAGTTGTGGACCATGTGGCCCAGCTGCAGACCATCTGTCCTCCTGTCCATCCATCTGCTGCCATGTGGTGTGTCCCACAGCCAAGTCCTGTTTCATTCCTTTACTGGAGTCTCTTCCTTACCCTGACACCCATTCTCCAAAGCTTACAGGACCTTAGACACTTTTGCCCCTTTCCCACCGTTTAATGAGAGTGGCTGACACACAGTTACCTGGGCGAAGGATGGAGAGGTGAAGGGATAGACAGACAGACACCACGGTTGCCTGTTCGATTCATTATTAAGGTTAGGCCATCTGAGCCAAGATTTTTAGACTCTTCTAAGTTGTAGCACGTGAGGGGCAGGCTTGTCTGTAATTTCAAACAGGGAAAGGTGTGTGACTGTGATTGCTGCTCTTGTACTGGGAATCGTTCACTTGCTGTGTGCCCAGACACTGGGGACGTCTCTAACAGGCAGGGAAATTATGAAGATGAGTGATTCCTCCTCATCTGACAGTGTTGTCTTCTGTTTGGAAATCTCTTCCCCTTTCCTGCAAGGATCTCAGTTCTGCCTTTTTTTTTTGTGCGTGTGTGAGCGTGTTAAACACTTGTTATAAAGATGTGTGTGTATTTAGTGCATGTGAGCACAACTTGGTACAATATCTGCATGCACAAATAAAAGTCTTCGGTGCCCATAAGGCATCTACTCTCACCTTCCAAGGACAAGAGTTGCTTGAGCTCCCAGTTACCTCCAATAAAACAGTGGTGAGCCTAAAGCAAAACTGAAAAATATAACTAGCATTGATGGGTGATCAGCTGCAAAACAGATGGGGCTGTTCTGTGGCTGGAAGAGTGGGTAGGAAGGCCATGCAGAGCTCTGTGCTTGCTGTGCTGGAAAACAAAGGTGAGAACAGTACAAGGGGGATTTTCCTGCTCCAGTTGCATAAACATTAAATGTCTAGGATAAGCTAATTAGAGGGGCTTTTCTTGGTGGATAACTGAGAGAGACAGTCACATCCAGAGACTGACTCAGCCCATCTGCCTTAGAAGAGGATGAATCACCATGTTCATATGAACTGACAGCAGAATGAGCTTAGGTGACAAGTCTGAATCCTGCCCTGATGGGAGATGAGATGTGCCCTGTCCATTTTCCATCAGATCTCAAGATACTTTTGCAAGGGAAAATAATTCTCTTTTTTTGCACATGGGGTGGCCAGAAGAAGAGGTGCAGTTAGGAAGCTGGCAGCACAGTGCAGTCAAAGCCTGGGTGAGTGCATAGCCTTCATCCTGGGGGTCAGCCACTGACCTGTGCTGGTGCAGGAGTCCCTGTGCAACCCCTCCTGCCTTTAATAGTGAAAAGTACTAGTGACAGAGCAAAAGGAACAATAAATTGAAGTTCTGCTTCTGACCTGTGGTTTGGATACACCAATCAGCATCTGGGTTGCTCCAGAACTCTTTTAGCAAGACACTTGAGGCTGGAAATGGCAGATGCTTGATTATATTTGTCACATTTCCTTTTAATGCTTCACCACGGAGTTTTTAATGGGAGTTTCACCAGTAAGTGCTGTGTTAATAGAGTGGGTGTTTTGCAGGGTTGATGTGTTAATCTTTTTCTTTGGATTTTAGCCATGTAATTGTGGTGGGCTCTGGGTGGATTTGGCTAGCAGGAGATGAGGAGGCCATCAGAGTGGTCCTTTGGAGTCTGCGCTTAGCTGTCTGCAAACTGGAGAGACCAGGGTGTTAGTTGACAGCCTCCTCCCCATCTTACCCTTAGACCTGTGGTTTTTTCAGCTCCCATCTTTCCTTAGCAGGAAGAAGACCCTGGGGGATCACTCTCCTTGGGAGCATTTCAGTGCAGAGCAAAAGAGGCTCTTGTACTTTAGGGCTGAGGCTGCTGCCTCACCCATCCATCTGGGGAGCAGGAGGAAGAAGTAACAAGTCCCACCAGAAGCCATCTGGTGCAGTCTCTGCACGGCCAGCAGGACCCTGGCTTGGGTCTGGAGCCTCAGCTGGAGCGACAGCCCCAGGTTGGATGGGAAGCTGGGATGCAGGCGGCTCCCACTGGTTTAGAAGGGATGCATTAATAATATTTAGTGAGCTTAAGGCAAACACTTGTGTTAAAGGCAGTGATGGATCTAAGTTGTTTGAATTGTTCAAAGCAAATCCTGAGTCACCTTCCCCAGATAGAGTTTCTAAGCTTTTTTTGTACTGGGATCCCACTGTCTCTGTAAATCAAGATGGGATGGGTAGCTGAGGCTATGTATTCTCATTAAATATCCACAGGCACTTTCCTGAAGAAGCCTGTTAGCTGGGCAAACTCCAACTGGGGTAATTGCATTTGCCTCACAGCTTTAACTAAATGCAACGTATTCTGCAAATCTTTTATTCCCTGTTGTTTATTATCTGGATGGCAGCATCATATCTTTGCCCATTAGTCCATCTCTCTGAGTTTCTGTAATTCCAGCCTCCTGGATGGGGTTCAAGCTGCCACCATTTATTGAGTCAATCTGCCAGGGAAATGTTTACTTCTTCCCTAAACCATTGACTTTCCAACTGCACGCTCATTCAAGGCCTGAATGAGCAATTGATGGTTCCAAACAAATATGAACTCTGTTACAAACAGAAAATATCCCACATATTTAAGCTCCATTTTTGCACCATTATTGTGGATTAGACATAGAGATTTGTAATAGCAATTGCTGGTTTGTTTGAAGGTTCCTAGGGTGCCTTCTGCAATGTGCCATCCGGACATACTGGTCCCACCAGTGGCTGGCTGTGGGCAGCCCTGTGTGGCGAGCCCTTTACAGCTGTCAGATGTTGCCTGCCCTCTTTGGAAGTGCAAACTTGGGCATCTTTGCACTGCTGAAGTCTGTTGGGTTTGTTTGTTTGGGTTGGGGGTTTTTTTGTTTATTTTGGGTGGTTTGTTTTGGTTTTGTTGTTGTTATTGGCTTTTTGTTTGATCGTTTGTTTTGTTCCTTTAGTTTGTTTGTTTGTTTTCCTCCAAACCAGTTGGAATGTCATTACCTTTCAGATGCTTCATTCCTCTCTCAACCCATGAAATTGCTTCCTGTGTTAAAAAGCTGTTTGGGGAAGCAGAGGAGACAGACAGACAGCATGACTATTTCAGCCTTGTTTTCTTAGGAAGCTCGGTTAAGAATGAAGCTGTTTCTAGCATGCTGGGTGTATATGCAGGTGACCAGAGCTGTTGGGCTGCAATAAATGCATCAGACAGATAATCTTTCCAGCAGTGCACTTGCACACTGCTTGGGTTTGTCTCATAGGAAAGTAAAGCAGCACCAAACTTAATTAGCTGTGAAGCAAGTGCCAGAGGGCTCATCGAATGCAAAACAGGCAGGGGCTGGTTCTAGAGGCTGTTGCCAGCCATGGCTGATTGCAGATGGCAAATCCATAAATACCAAGTTTTACAGTGGCTCACTAACCTCATAAGCCAGCCAGACATCAGAGGATTTGCGATGGAGTGGAACATCCTAAGGATCAGAGGCAAGAAATACTTTGCTCATTTTCAAGGGGGCACTTCAAAAACACAGGGATTGAGCAGCTAAATAGGTCCTCCGTCAAGAACAACGATCCCATAGCCTTTGAGCAACCCACACTGTGCTTGCTGGTGAGTCACATCTCACATGCCTGTCTCCCCAAGCTGACCTTACTCACCACATTGCTAATGCTCACCTCATGAAATAATTTTTCCCAGATAAGTAGCTGCAGATGATTGATTACACACAATATTAATCCTTCTCTTCCTTCATGCCCGACCCTTGTTTATAAAACCAACCTCTCTGCTTGGAAATTCATTATGCTGCCCTGGCTACGAGTGGAGATATAGGAAAGAGTTTTGGAAGTGGTACTGGCTGAAATAGCAGCTATCAAGATACTTATGAGCGGCCGTGATTGCAGGAGCTCGAGGGGATATTTTACACAGCAACCTCATTTGGGCAGCTGGTAACTGCATTTGCTCTGTGTTAATGAAAGCAGCAACAGCATAACCTGCTTTATCATAGGACTTCTCACGTCGACCTGCTGAATTTTCCTCTAATTGCAATTCAATTTGCAGTGATAAATAGTGTAATAAGTGAAAAGGGGCTTGACTTCCGTTGTTCATGGCTCCTTGCTGCTGAGGGGAGGGTTACATGATGCTGTGTCTCATGGAAACACAACTTGGAGCTTCTAAAGCTGGTTGCTCAACTGTTAGCAGTTGCCATGTTGCATTTTTGGACAGGTAGCAGAAAAGGAGTGATAAGTTGTTTTACTTGGCACCAGGGAAAGAATAAGTTGGGAGTACAGCTCCAAAATATCTTGTATTTATTTTTCCTTTTCACTGGGAAAATGGCATTGCTTGGGTAGCGTTAGCCCAAGGAAGTCAATGGTGAGCTCTTAGTTTGGATTGGGTTTTGGGTGGAAGGGCTATTTCTGTGGTTGTCGCTTGCAAAAGGGACCCTGGTTGAAGAGAACATCTAACACAGCATCAGCTCTGCAGGGCAGCAGGACTGACAGTGCCTGGGCTGTTACCTGGCTCGGTGTTTTCCCAAAATAATTGAGTTCTCTTATGGCTTTCATGGCTGTGGCTGGGAATTTTCCATTGCTGGCTGCCATGGAAGGAGGAATTATATTTTTTTCTGCTGGATTTATTTAATTTTTCACTTTTTTTAAAATTTTTTTTTTATTTTTAAGTCAAATAGTTTTGCATTGCTACATTGCAGAAGACTCCTCCTGTGGAGGCTGAACATAACTAGTTGGTGGCAGGAAGCTTTCCTTCCAGTGGGTAAGCTGTCCCTGAGGACTGATGAGTGGTTTGGCTTTCTCTCAGTCTCCTAAAGCTGGAAACAAATCAGATAAATTGTAGGAAGGTCATGGGTGACAACAAAATGAATTGAGCAAGTCTCTTGCTTTTCTGTTCAGCCCCAGAGTGATCTCCCCTCCCTACTCCTTTAGTCTTGCCTGGCAAAGCAAGACTTCAGCTGATGAGCTCAGTAAGGGGCACTGTGTGGTAAGACAGACTCAGGGGCAGCAGCTCAAGTTGTCAGGAGCTGCCTGACGTCAGAGCCAGCAGCTTCTTCCCCAGTGGCTCTGGGATGCAGAGATGTTCCCCTTCTCCTGCCACACATGCTTCATGTCACACCTTCCCAAAGCATCTCAGCACGGTGCAGGGTTTTGGGTGCACAGTAGAAAAACACCCCTCCAGTCCACACCAAGGAAGCCACAGTCCTGCCAGGCTCAGAAATAGCATCATTTTAACCCCATTTACCCTGCCTATTAAAAGTTGCAATTTCTGTCCAGGTAAAGATCCCCTGGGAAGAGGGAACATGCTGAAAAAAACACCCAAGTGACCGGAGCCAGATGCTGGGCGTTTTCTCCAAAGCTAGCGATTTGTGATTTGCTGCTGACAGCGTGAACTGGTGTGAAGTTATTAAATTGCAGATGAGCTCATCACTTGGCCTCAAACAAGTTTCAGCTTTGAGTGGCTTTAAAATATTACATGTGGTGGAAAAGAGACAATGCTGGTGTGGCAGAGAGATTTAGGGAGCAGCTGAGAAAGACATCTGTGCATAAAAAAATGTGTACCAGGAGGCAGGAGGGAATACTTCATGTGAAAAATGTAAGCTCTCCCAGGAGAGAGGAGGAGAAATTCTCTGATTTATTGGTTCTACATTTTAATTTTAGCTTAAGAGAAAATTGTCAGAGGTTTGAGATGCTTAAAGAGAAGTGGTGAGATACTAAAGCTGGGTTGATCCTCAGAGATCCCTGTGTGTTGAGAGCTGTGTGTGCAGGATTAATTTTACCAAGCCCCAAAACTGGCTCCTTCAGGAGCTTGTCGTGTTTGCCAGAGATGCCATATGACCACAGGCCAAATCCAGCTCTTGGTGTTTGCTTACTCCTAGTGTTGAGCTCTACCAGATGGGGAAGGTAACAACCACACTGCTGGTAGAAGAGTTGTTTCTCTCCTTGGAAGAGTGGGAGTTTCCTTTGGGGATCTCCCTGTCCTACCTTATCTGCACAATTTCTATTTCTCCTGTTTTTTCACCTTGCAAAGGAGCCTGAGCTCCTAAACCCACACAATTCTGCACAGTCACCTATGGATCCACGTGGTGTCAAAATACTTGAGGAGGAGGATGGTCTTGAACAACAGAATTAATTTTTCTAGCCTAATTAAACCCAACCATGCTGGAGCCACCTTGGTGGGCTGGCCTGGCTGTCACAGTGCTGCTTCTGGGGAGCACAGCACACACTCTCATCTTAGCTCTAGATCTCAACACTGAGATTAATTCATCTTTTTTTAAGTGCCAAATTGGCAGAAGCTGTGGGATAGATCATAAATTGGTTCAGCCTCTTTATTTTTCAAACCAGGCGTGTTTGCAATCAGTGGGTGCATTGGGTTGGGTTTTGTGGCTGGTTGGATTTGTTGTTTGGGGGCTTTTTTTAGTGCTCCTGGCAAGGGAGAACAGCCCCACACATGTGGGGTTTTTAACTGCCTTGGCTCTGTTTTTACCAAATGGCATTTCTGCAAAGCCCCTGTTAACTCAGCCAGTGCTGTGATCATGCCCCAAAAAATAACAAGGAAACCAGTATGCTGAAGACTTGCCACCTCATTTGTGGACTGAGCTGTAACTGCAGGCAACACGAGATCCCTTTGGCTGCTACAGGCAGTATCTGAAGGCAGAATAGACTATTTTTTTTAAGTGAAGATGATAATTTTCTTCCTGTCTGAAGTCACAGAGCATCAGCACCTACAACCACTATGCCTTCCCATGCAGTTTGTGAGGGCTGGAGCCATCGGGGCATCAGCCAGAGGAAGCTGTCTCGGGGTGCTTTGAACACCCACCTAAGCTGTTTGAATTGCAGAGTATTGACAGGACTTGGGGATGGTCCTCGTGCTCAGCCATGTGTTTCTGTCCCCATCTCCACCCTGGGTCTGATGGGAATCACGGATTTCTGGTACTTGAAGCTCCTGAATTGTATCTGTTTTTCTGCCTGGTCTTTATCCATATGTACATGTAAAAAGGGAAGTTACTTAGGTCTATAATTATCTTTTTATTTTATTTTATTTATTTGGGGGGGGGTGTTGGTTTGTTTGTTTTTTGTTTAGTTTTTAGACCATGTAAAACTACTTTCTTACTGCCCCGTCGATATTTTGGTTTCCTACAACAGCAGCTCTATCCAACCCTACTGCACTTCTACTTGTTTGGGCAAAAGCTGCATTCTGGGAGCTGTGGCACTTTGGCTGTAGCCCATGTTTGAGGTGGGCTACATCTCACATCTGCAGGGTTTCACATCTCACTGAGCTGCTCTGCTCTGCTCTGCTCAGCTCTGTAAGGAGACTGGGCCTCTGAGTGATGTAACTAGTTGTAGTTGTGGGCATAAGTGCAATTTGCATTTTTGAGATGTCCTATCCCCTCATCAGCTGCTGCTGAGGAACAAAACATAGTGGAGATAAAATATTTGAAATAAAAGGAATACACTACATATAACCCTTCCCCTCCTCATCCCTGGGTCCTGACATATTTCATACAATGATGAGTTCTCTGCCAAAATTCCTCAAATTATTGTGTTGAAGGATTGTGAATCATAAAAAATAGTCTTGGAGGGGACCTCAGGAGGTCTGATCCATCCCTAGGGCAGGATCAGTTCAATCTGAACTGTTCCTGACACATCCATGTCCAGTCTCCAATGACAGAACCTCCACCCCTTCCCCAGGCAATGTAGTCCAGGGCTTTGCTCTTCCCAACCCCCCCCAGTCTGTCCTCCTGTTTCCGTTGCTGCAATCTTCGGCTCATTCTTTCCTCCCTGTGCGCAGCAGACCCAAAGCACATCTATGTTATATTTATTCTCCAATTCCAGTTTCATGCTCATTGAGCTGTTGTGTTTTCTGTAGTCATCTTTGATTTTACCTGCTTCACTCAGTGGATTTATGGCTTGTGAGTGCCATGAATGTGTTCATCTTGTATCCCCAACGTCTCTTTGCAGAGCAGATAAAGCACAAGGGTGTAGCTCTCTCCAGGGTGACGTGCTCATGTGTCTCTTCCTTGTTCTGGCTGGTGGTGGGGATTGCTTTCTTCTTGACTTCTTCACGAGGACCATCAATGTGGGCTAGTTTTAAGATCCACGCTGGCACTGGCTTTTCTAGCACATCTAATATTGTTTTTTTGCCCTGGTTCCTGCAGGATTTAGGAATGGAGTCGACCTCTCTGGATGACGTCCTCTATCGCTATGCCAGCTTTCGAAACCTGGTGGATCCAATCACTCATGACTTGATCATCAGCCTTGCTAGATACATTCACTGCCCCAAACCGGTAGGTACCATGTTCTCATCACACCTCTGTAACTGTGCTGGCTTGGGAAACCACTCTGCCGGGAGTGTGGAGCTTCTCCCTTAGTGCTGGGGAAAAAGGGTCCTGGTTGCTGCTATACTTGTGTCTTTGGACCAAGAGGACCTGCTTGGAGACAGTGATTTGGTTCCATGGTATTGAACTTTCCAGCTGACTGATATTTGCCTAATATTAGTACTTTGGGTGTTCACACTTTGTTTTGCAAATTATTTCTGCTTTCTTACCCCTCCAGGAGCACTTTCTGCCTCTCAAGGCCAGGTTGCCAAAAAAAGTGCAGCCTCCACAGGCTGATGTGAGCAGGTTTCTCTGTGAGCTCAGCCCCAGGCAGAGATGGGCTTTTAAAACTCTCAGCCCCATTTGCTCACTGGCAGCTAGAGCAGTGTAAGGGCTTTGGAAACTCCCAGGCTGGCTCCCTCCCTTCCTTGGTAAATGTGACTTTGCAAGTTGGCCCCTGGCTGTTTGGATAATTAAGGTTTCTTTCCCCAGGCTCTCTTTTAAATAAGCAATATTGGTGTCTGATTTGAGGAGCAGTGTAAGCTTAGAAAGGTGTGAAATGTCTGAGCTCTCAAAACACACTGGATAAGGAGAAAGAGGAGTGAGAAAGAGGAGTAAGAGAGAAGACCAAAAGCTACCAGTGTTCGTAGATGTAGATGGCATCAGATCTCTGGGGTTGTTGGATCTCTTAGTCTCCCTGCCTGTAATTCTAGGAGGGTGGCAGAGCTCTGCTAAGCCGGTGCGATGTGTCCTGGCACTGCAGTCATGGTGGCATGTCGTGCACTGAGGATGAATCAGTTGCAAACATCCAAGATATGCACCTTCCAGAGGAAATACTTTTCTTCTGCAAAGCACCGTGTAGGGTGAGCAGGAGCTGTAGCTGGTGATTCTCCCTCAACACCTCTTGAAACTCCCAGGAATGGGCTTCCTCCTAAGACATTTCTGTCCACGTTTCATCTTATCTGGTACATGTCAGAGTGTGTTGAGGGAGCTGAAAGCTCATCTATCGTAGTTGTGTTTTTCTTCTCCCCTGCATGTTGCTTGTCAGGAATTAAAGTAACTTTTAAAACAAATGGTGTGAACTGTAGGAAGAGGCTGAGTGATGCTTTCCAGTAAGCCCAAAGGAGGGTTTGCAGAACTTCCTGGGGGGATGTCTTCATTGTAACAGCTTCTCTGGGAGTGTGGGAGCTGTGTGGCTGTCTGGAACCAGTAAGCTACCTTAGAGCAAAAAGAAAGCCCTTCCACCCCTATAACTTGCGTTTGGCTCTGGTTGCGCTTGCAGATGTGATGGAACTCTGTTTGAGGGCCACCAGGAACCACGTCCCAGTGCTCTCTTTCCTTGTCCTCCAAACCCTTCCCATGATTTTTTTTGTCCTTGGGAAAGAGCTGCCTGGAGCAGCGCCATGGCATCAATCATTCAGGGGCATTGCAGCACGGAAGACTGTACGCTGACGTAACCTGGAACAGGGAGGAGAGGTGCAGATGCCCCAGGCAGGGTGTGTACCTGATGTTTGTGGGTCCATCCCATGTGATGCGGAAGGGTGCAGCCCTTCCTTCACCCCTCCTGGAGGACAGCACCACCAGTACCCCAGCAGCATCTTGAGGGGAACGCCTGAGCAAGACCCAGCTCCCCTTGGGGATCACATGGTGAAGCCCAGATACTTTTTGAGTGTTCCTGCAGGGGACTCGTGTATCTCCCAGCAGGTCCCAACAAGCACATCAGGCCTCTGAATTTCTGCCAAGAGCATGCTTGTTGCACGCTATCCTTGCATTTTGTTGAGGGGGGTGATTGGTTTTTTGGTTGTTCTTCCCTCTTGGAGACAGTAAACTCGGAGCTTGCTCTTCTGTTCTCATCTCTGTTGCTGAACTGCAAGGAGTTTACCCATCTCATGTCTCCTTCTGATTTGCATGTGGCATTTTTAAGCTTTTTTTGGGGAAGGGACTGTCCATAGATGTAATGTGCTCAGTGTGATGGGGCAGGGTCTGAGCTGGGACCTGGAGGCATCGTTCTCCTGCACTTGCTGCTAATGATGGGTCTTTAATTTCCTCTAAGAGTATATGAAGCGACAGAGTTGTTTGCTGCTCTTTCTCATAGGTATTTTATTTAATATTGGCCTCCACCACTATTTAAAAAAGAGGGAAATGGCTTTTTGGAAATATTTAAAGACCTCTTTAATGTTGCTGAGGTGATGCACAGGGTGTGTCTGCCTGGGCCACGGTGTGAAATTGGCTCTGGAAGTGCTTCATAAAACTCTCTACACTCAATAAACCGTGTTGGGAAGGGTGGAGCAGGGGCAGCAGTGTGCAGACACGACCTGGGGACATCAGGGACCCAAATCTCCATCTCTGCACCAAGGGTGTACGTCCCATGAGCTCAAGATACAGACACCTTCCTGTGCTGCTTAACTAAACCCATGCAGAGATACCAATATATCCCTTTGCCTTTTCTTACGGGGAATAAGATCCTTTCCTCTCTCCTTCCCCATGGGGCAATGAGATGGGAAACTGGAGAAACCTATTTTGACGGGCGTGTTTCCAGGCAGAGAGGCCCCGTTCCCCTGCTGAGGTTACCCTTTTCCAGAGCATCGTGACTAAGCTGGTTTCTCCTCCACGTTCTGCCCTGGGAGACTAAGAGTGAGCTGCAGCCAAGTGTGCTCTCTGCTCTCCTCGTGTAAATAACCCGGGGCCGCTCGTGCAACGGCGAGCGGCTCGGCTGCCGAATACCTGCTTTCGCACGTCTCCCTGCACATTTCTTTTGGCACCAAATGCTGTGAAGAAGTTGATGCCAGTGTAAGCACAGAGATGCAAACTCCCAGTCCTGAATCACGGGCTTCTAGCAATCCGTGCTGCTAAAACATGCAACGGCAAATCCAACAAAATCCATCGCGTGCAGCACCAAGGCTCCTCTTCTGCATGAGGTGCTGCTCGGTGGACACACTTGGTCCTCTCCCTGCTCCTTTGCCCTGCTCAGGGTTTGCACCATGGCATACAGCTGGTTTGATGCTGGTGCAAGGGACAGATGCTCTGGGACAGCGGTGTCTTGGGAGGCTGCTGTGGCAGGTGCTGGCAGGTGGCAAGTGGAGAGCGGGGACAGCTGAGTTCATACAGCAATGAAAATGTCACTGTGTTCTGCCGTGCAGGGAGGTGCTCTGTCAGGGATCCTCGGGGGCTCACAGACAGTTGCTAAGCCCTGGAGCATCCCTGGGAGATCAGTGGGTGTTGCCTTGGAGAGGGAGGTAAGGACTGTGCAGGTGATAAGTCCAACAACAGTAGGACTGTGCTGCAGCTCCTAGTCCATTGGGCTTTGAGTGCCACCGATGGGGTTTTAAACCCTCTCTTTTTTTGACAGCACAGGATGCTGGATGAAAAGTAATTTAATCTCAGTTTGGTGGTGGTTTTCTGAGACACTGATTTTCTTGATGTCCCCAAAAGCCTGCATGTCTTAGCCTCCTGGGTTATTTTGCAGTCCTGTTTTCCCCCAGACCTCTTTCCCTCCCTGCGGTTTCTTTGACAGAGATTTGGCAGCAGCACATGAGAGCAGGAGAAGGGGTGTTGCAGAAGTTTTGGCTTTTGCCCTGCCTGCTGAAGATACGTCATTGCATCCCATGGCACAAAGACACACGAATGTCTAGGTTGAGGCAGCTGTGAACATGCCCACATCCACATGGAGGTGGGACAGAGGGGGCTGAAGAATGGGGCTGACCTGGACTCGGGTCCCTGTTAATCTGCTCTATTAAATACTTGTCTGCTCAAGGTCATGGGGTCTCATTTCTCTTCTCCCTCCTGGAGAGAGCACTTCCCTGGCTTCTGTTTGTTGCTTTTTTTCACTCAGCCTCTATTTATACCATCCTTAGCTTAAAGGTGACCCCTTGGTCTCTCCTCTGAGCTAAAATAAAATAATTTTTCCAAGCTCTGGGTAAACACATCCCGGTCTGTATGGCCAGGAAAAAGTTGGCCTGGGCTCTCCACCATGGCAGTGGCTCAGCACAGTTCAGTGGGTGTTTATTCCAGCGAGAAAATTCAAACCAGGAGCAAGGCAAAAAAAATTAACTTGTGCTGGAGGAGCCTGGAGTGCTTTGAATGAGCAAAAATGAGCTTTTGTATGGATGTCAGGGTGTGATGTCTGAAGGGCAGATCCTGTCTCTCCAGACACTGAGATCCCAGCCTTCCCCAGGGCACTTGTGTTGGGGTGACTTTTGCTAAAGGGGCCAAGTGAAAACTTTTCCATATCACTTGGAAGTCAGGGTTTGGATTTGGTCCCATCCTTCCTTACAAACATATAAGGCAGTTCAACCAAAGCTGGGTGTCTCGAGTACCCAAGGGGCCAGGATGCACCTGCAGCACAAGCACGTGGTGTCCTCAGAGATGCCGATAGAGCCTTGTGAGAGCAACTGCCCAGCTCTGGCTGTGGTTTGCTGGGTTGCTGCTTGGTGGGGAAGCTTTCAGATCGAATAAACGCTGCCACTGCACGTGAACGTTGGGTTGAATTGTGGCTGTTGATGTTGAACTCGGAATTTATCGCCTTGTGCAGCTATTGTAAGACTTTGGGGTTTGCTATGCCTTAGAAGAGGCAGTTTTGCTCTTCAGGAAACTCATACTGCACAGCAAGTTTTCCGGTGTCAGGTCAAGGGGGTGTTTGCATAAGATCAAAGACATTTGAACAAGTGTTTTCTTCCCCATGGCTGTGACCTTGGGACAATCTTTTATCTTGCTGCCTCTCTTCAACCCCAGCCCGGTGGAAAAGTGCCAGGCGGGTTCCTTGGAAAGTGTCTCAGCTCCAGGCACAGCCCCACGGGCCCCCTTTCCAAAACATTGTGACAGGGTAAGGAGGCAGTTGGTGCTGCTGGGACCCTCACCCCCAGGGTGATGTCTGTCTCTCCAGGGTTGCCTGTGAAGGGGAAAGGGGATAAAATGCTTTAGCAAAGCCGTGTGGCGTGGGACAGAGGTGCCCTGATGCCCTGTATCTTAACTGCAGCCGCTCAGGTTTCCAGTGGGAGTTGTTCCAGGCAAAGGAGCTGAAAACACAAACACGTAAGGAGCAAAGGGCCCCTGTAAAAAATTCACAGCTCTTTTTGCCAGCAGGAATATCTGGCCATAAACTATTGGAAAATTAAACTGGTTTCTTTTTCCACAGACCAAAGCCACATGTATAGATGACTGATGACTGTGATAGGGAGTGAGTCAGGCTTTCCTCTGGTTTGAGGACTTGCTGAAGATGGGATAAGAGCTGAGTGGAGCCAGGGAAGAGGAGAAAGTGGAGCCTTGGACAAGGACTGCTTTTTCATCTTGTGACTTGTGAGAGTTTGACTGCACTGGCTCATGCCATCCTGAGGATGGATGTACCGTGGAAGTTCCTCCAGTCCCTGAGGACTGCCTAGAGTAAATCCAAAGTGAGATTTTGGCTTTGCCACTCCCCATCCTGCTGCTTGCTATGGAGGAAATCTTTTCTGCTCTTCAGTGTCTTGGGAAGGGCTGGAAGAGCAAAACCCTGTCTCAAAGTCCAGCTTTGCCTGTCCAATTTTCTGTTGGTGTCTGCACCTCTTGGGCTGAAGCTCCATGAAGAAGCCAGGTGAATGATGCAATCCTGTTTGTGTGTAGGGTGCTAGATATGGGCCAATATCTCAGCATGGAAGTTGTATACAACATCCTGTGGTCCTCAGCTTCCCCACCAAAATGTGCAGTGTTTCAAGATACATGGTGACAGCAGCGTGTTAGGGAGGGCATTGAAATTCCCTTCTAAGCAATTGGTGTAGCTGGAGAGGTGATGTGCTGGGACTGGCAGCACAATTGATTTTGCCTTTGTAGCTCTGGATAGAGGAAGATCTATTTTCTGGTTTGCTTCTGTGTCACTTGAGAAATATATGCTTGGCTGCATGCGTGGCTCAGATGTCTTTTCCTGCAAGAGCTCTAAATTGATCAGGTTTGCAGTATGGGTTGAGTTACGTGAATTGTCACCCATGAAACCAATAAAGTATAGAAAGAAAAAGTGGGTACTGTGACCTAGATGAAACAATCTATTTCTATCCCTTCTTCAGCCCTATGGAATAAGGATTTAACTTGCAGATGATGCTGGTTTTTTATATGCTCTGCATAAAAATGCCTTGAATGAAAAATGCCTTGCATCTGGCCGTGTTATTTCTGATGGAGCTAAAATGATCATTTCCCTTTTTATTTACTATTCTATGTGCTGTGACACGTGGCTAAAGCTGAATTAATAAACTTAGTTTATACAGGATGAATATAATAAGTATAATGTGACCACCAGCTCAATGCTGTTATCCTCAAACCAAGCACGTAATCCAGCTCCTCCACCATGTGTGTTATTATTTGATTTTGAATCCAAATTATCATTCCAAGTTTCTGACATCATACTCATTTTTACAGCAGTGTGAGCTGAAATTATACGTATGAGGTGATGACACATTGAGGGACACTCAGGCACTGTCTGTCGAGTGAGCTTCTCGGCCTCGACGAGTTTCTTGTCTTTTCCTTTTGCTATTAGATGTGCAAGGAAAATGCATCTCACATCTCACAAAGCTCTCAGACTCCAGATGCAAAGTGCTACAAAAGCACTAAGTATTATTTTTTCTTTGCTGCAAGAAACATCATAAAAAGCTGATTTATGAATGAAAACCCTGTAAAACTCCAAATACCTGACATAAAAGCAAAGGAGATAATGGGGATTCAACTAAGTCAATTGTATTCTGTATTAATGGCTCCTGGTTGGGTTTTTTTCTGCCGTTCTCGCTCCCAAGTGTGAAGATCACTCTTTATGGGTAAGTGAAGACATCTGCAATACATTAAAATATCCTGCAATATGAAACAGGCTGCAAAGCTCAGACCCCACTAACAACAACTCTGGTTCTTTCCTAACTTAATACATCATGCCCTCTGCTCATCTTTTTTTTTGCAGAAAGAGAGATGTTCTCTCTCGGGCTAAGGCACAGCAGCGTGTGCAACTCTTCTTGCAGTGTGGAGGGACAAAGAAGCCTTTCTCACATTCCCAGCTACCTAAGTGATACCACGCTGGGGGCAGTGAACAGATAATCTGTGATTTGAAGGTCTCTGAAATGCTGCAGCACAATTTGGGATCAAAGAGGCTGTATAAACACACATGGTTATTGGATGAGCTGACTGAGGCTTTTAAAAAGAAGAAAAGAAAAAGTCTAGTGGGGCCAGGGTGACTTTTATCAAACTTTTATCTTTTTATCTCTTTTGGGTTGCTTAAACCCAAAGTCTCAACGCTGTTTGGCAGAACTGCCAGGCCACTCGCTCAGTTCCCATAATAATAAGTTGACCTTTCCTAGCCACTGCATAGCCATCTGCAAACCCTCCTAAATGCCACAGGGTGGATTTTGTTGGCTTGGAGATGGATTTTGCAATGCCTCCCAAATGTCAGGTGCCACATGAGCCAGCGACTGATGTGTGAAGTGCTGTGTGTACAGCTTCCCCTCCTCTGCCAAGCAGTTGAGCGCATCATGGGTGACACCAGTTGTCAGTGATGGACAGCATCATGGCAGGTCGGAGCTGGAGCAGAAGATTAAAAAAAACCCCAGTAGCAGGAAAAGATATTTCACAGTGGCCCCATCTTTTCTCAACAGGCGGCAGTTGCCAAGCACCCAAAGTAAACTTCAGAGCTGAATCTGAAGCAGAAGAGAAGAAGGGGTCATCACAAGTACTTTAATGCCAAAAAGATAAGGAAAAGGTCTGTGGCTCCAGTTTGGAAGGATCTATTAGTTTCTAATTGTGAGTCTGTTGTTGCTTTCCCACCTTCTTGTTTTCTTCCCAATTGTTTCTCCTCTAGAATAAAAAAAAAACAAACCAACAAAACATAGGAGATGACATAGACCCTCACTACCTCTGCTCTTGACTCTTGTTTCTCTGCTTTTGATGCTCCATGGCTGGACAAAGAAAAGGCTTTTTTTTCTCACTTTACTTCTTGGTGGCCTCCCTTTGATGGTGGGCAAGAAAAAGAGCCATAAGAGATGCTCTGCTGTTGGTCTTGATGAGCAAGGCTCACTTCTAGTGTTCACAGTATCACAGGGTGTCAGGGGTTGGAAGGGACCTTGGAGATCTTCGAGTCCAACCCCCCTGCCAGAGCAGGATCATATAATCTAGCACAGGTCACAAAGGAAGTGTTGCTGAAGTCTCTTGGAGAAGGGTCTAGTATTTGGCTTTGTAGCAGCACCTGGGACTCAGCAGCTCTGCCTTGACATAGAATTAAAAATACTTTTTCACATGAGGTACTTGGGGGTTTCAGGTCATCTCTGGAAAATATTCTTTCATTATCTCACACTCGCCCATCTACTTCATCTCCTGTAGTGAAGCCAGATCTTATCTGCCTTTGCTGTAGACCCTCAGGTCAGTATATGAATTAGTTGTCAGCTGCATGCTCTGCTCCTCTGCCTGCAGGCTGATACCAGCTTTCCAAGAGTGTTGTCAGGGGCAGCAGGTTTTGGTCTCTGGGTGAAAGTGCTCTGAAATTTCAGAAAAGTCAGTCTGCTATGACACGGGAAGGGGTTTGCTGCTCAGCCCTGTCAATGTGATAGAGCAGAACGAGATGGAGAGCATGGGAATATGGAGAGCATCAGAACCTGGTCCCTGGTCTCTTACTCAATGCATTGGTCCCCTCCAAAAAAACCCACCTAAACAGTATGTCAGAGCCACTCGCATGCAATCCATGCCACAAAACCAGTTTGGGTCGAGCAGACTTTGTCTTTCGCTTCCAGAAAATCACAGGATGGGGGATATAGTTCAGAAAAACTGTGATGAAGGAGGAACAACTGAAGGAAGCACTTGCTGAGCTGCCTTCAGTAGAGCTGACAAGCTTGTGGACTATTTTGTAAGCAGTGCAGTATGCTTGCAGTCCTAATGGGTCCTGCTGGTGCGTGTGGCTTTTTAGTACTGTCCAGGCTTGGTGTCACATTGATCTTGCTTCTGGCAGAAGAGTTTACCTATGCCTGGATGCTGCTGGTGCCACGTGCATGCAGGCAACCTGACTGAGCTTCCCGTGGGGGTAAAGCAGAGTCTGTGGGTGAGGCTGTAGTTGCCCTGATTAGCTTTGAATCTTTTCTAAGGCTCTTTCTGGTATGGCTCTGGCAGCCAAGAGTTGTGCATTCAGGACCATCCACCCTGCCACACGCTTCACCTGCAGCCTCTCCCATAACTCCAAGCAAGTGTTACTGAGGGAAGTGAAGGATGAAAAACCAGTTACCTCATTAAAGAGTAACAACATATTGTATTGATGTTTTCTGGTGGTAATTGACGTTTGAGTTCAGCTCATTTAGCTTTTAATCAGAACATAATTTACTGCAAAGGAAGGAAGCACATCGATTGCCTGCCTCCTGGCAGGACCATTATCTGTGTACCTCAAGCACTGAAGAGTGTGTGGTAGGCACCGCTCCTGTGGTGTGGCTGGAGGGGAAAGCTGGGTGACTTGAGCATTGGGATGGGTATTTTAATATCTGTTTTGAGCCTAACTCACAGTGTGAAGCAGGGAAAGGGTATCATCAGCTTTTCACAGTAGAGGAAAGCGATGTCTGGCATTGGGAAGGGCCGTGCACAACACTGCACTCCTCAGGACTGAGCCAAAACACCTCTGGGTCTTGGAAGCCCTCGTATTTCCAGTGCCAATCCTGGAATTTGAAGTTACTTGTATTTAGCCCATTTGCAGCATCACAGCTGTCTTGACATATGCTTCAGGCTAATTTTGTAGCAATGAGAAGTTTTGCCCTTTGCTACCGATCACCAAGCTCTGCCTTCGCAGCCCCCAGGACAGAGTCATCTCCTTGGGGCAGCTCTTTGACCCCTTAGGGGTTTGTCTGTGCCAGGTCTCAGAGGTTCTTTCATCTAGCCAAGCAGAGGAGATGTATCAGTGAGCAATGCTGCAGATGTGGGGTGGGTTAGGACCCCGTGAGGTGCTGATAAGGCAAGAGGAGCCCCTTGCTTTGGTTCATCCCACATGCATAACGTGTCCTCCTTCCCCAGGGAATCAGCAAGGGATTGGTCCCTCCAGAGGGGATGCAGCTGCGCTCTCTTTGTTGGGAAAAAAAGTAATAAAGAAATGTAAAGAGCCAAGGTCTTGCAGATAGGGAAGTTGCCAGCAGGCTTTTCAGCTATTGCTCTTCGCAGATGGCAGGAACTGTGATTTCTGGTCAAAATCCAGCAAATGATTATCTCATAGTTTGGGATATTTGGGGATTTGGGTAAGAGCTTTATCCCAGCCTTTCCATCTTCAAAGAGTTTTGCAATCATTAGGTAATTTGCTAATCCTCCTGATTTTGCTGTCACTTTCCCTTTTCTCCTTTCTACCCAGCTTTCCAGGAAATCCCCAGTACAGCTCTTGTGTCTGCATTTGTAGTTTCACATCTGCTTGGAGTGCTTGATGAAGTGATGACCCCGCTGCATCCCAGAGCTCTTGCTGGGAGAGCTTGGCTGGAGCACAGCCACTGCGATTAGCTGCTGCTTCGTTACTGTGATCTTATCCTTTCTTCTTTAAAAAAAAGAAATCTCCAGTTCTCTTGTGCCTATGAGGGCCCCATGGCAGATAATGAGCTGGAGGCAAATGTTGTCCTGAGGGTTGTGCCTTTGCCCTGGGATCCCCAATTCTGCGCCTGCCTGTGGCAGGGAGCAGCAGGGACTGATGTGAAGGGGTCGCTGCCGCCCCTTCCCAGGCTCTTGTGCACGTCACAAGACTCCCAGGGGTCGTGGCAAGATGCTGAGAACCCCCACAGAATGACAAATATTTGCAGCAGTATCCTGGGGACGCTCTTGCTCTCCTCCAACAGCCTGGACTAGGGTTTGCTTCCCGTGGGATCCGGTGCGGTCCAGCTGAGACACAGACTCTGCAGGGGACTTGTTGGGCTGGGAAAATCTCTACATGCTGTCCTACATCTGGGACATAAATAACCAATTAATTTGCTTCTGGTTTTACCCTGGAGTGAGAGGGTACAAAGAACGGTGAACAGTTCCTGCATTTAGCAACAAAGGCAGGTGCTGGGCTCTGACCTGTGGTTCCCAGTGGGATGTCCCCTGAGAAACACCAGCCTCTCCAGAGAGGGTGGCTGGGGCAGGGTTTGACTGAAGAGCCATGTTTGCACAAGGCAGGATGGGGGGAAGTATCACGGACGCTGTGCAAAGCTCCATGTGCCCATTGCTCTGCAGCGTGCGTCTTCATCCTCTGTGCATTGTCCCCTGTCCCAGTTCGAGCTGGGTCTGAGAGCCTGAGAAGCAAATAGATGCTCCCTGGAGCTGCAGTGCTTGCTGCAGCCTGGGGCATGGGGGTGAGTAGAGATGTCAGGTGTGTAGGTGAGGGATGACGCTGTTTGCCAAAACACTGGCAACTGGCAAGCTTTGCCTGCAAACTGCTCTTGGACAGTGGCAATGAGTGATGGGGAGCAGCTGAACCCCCCTGGGGAGGAGGTGCCAAGGGGCTCCATGTCCCTCAAGGCTCTGAAATCAATCCTCCCTGTCTGCATGTGTAGGAGGAAGGCAAATGCTGTCATCCACTGAATACACTGACTTCAGCAGATGTAAAGTTTGGCACCTCTGACCTCTCTTCCCATTTGCAGTCCAGTCAGCACAGCACCTTGGGTGGTTTTCTGTCTTTGTTGTTCTCCACCAGCTATCGTGATTAACGCGCAACTCGGCTGTTTGCTGAGATATTTCCAGGGTAATGAATGACTCCTTGGGAATTTTAGCTGCTTGCTTTGTTTTATGATGACTCCCTGTGTCTATCAGAAGAATACAGATGCACGTGTTGTTAAAAGGATGGTCCAGTGACCCTTCCAGGAATGAACCTAAATGGCTTTCCCATTAGTGACTTTGTTTATGGCACTGAAGTGGGTGCAATTTATTTGGCTGAGGATCTTACTGTGTATGGCAGGAGCACAGGGTGGCGTGGGGATGTACAAAAGCCACCTCCACGGTTTTGACTGAGGATGGAGTTGGTAGCATTAGGCAACAGAGCTAACGGGTGCAAAGCAGCGGGCAGGTCTCCTGCCCTTCCCTGCGTCATTTGGACTGCTGCTCATTTATCCTCTGCTGCGGAAGCGAAGCTGGGTACCCTCCAGTAGCTCTCACAAAGGATTTTGATATTCTTTTTTGCAATTTCCCTTTATCTTACATGTTCCCCTCAGGGCCATCTATCACCTTAGATTTTATTGCCTTCTTTAATTGCTTCTCTGAAGTCCAAGTGTAATATTACTCCAGGATCCTTTTGAATAACTTCCTGAGCTGCTGCGATCCCGTTCGTCTTGTACTTCTGGCTCTCTTGATAAACCCTGTCGTACATTGCTTTTCATTTTGGTCTGTCAACACTGAATCAAATGCATCTCACTTTGGCCTTTCGTCAGGGCGGATGGTGAGCACTGCTCATAGCCATGTCTCAGCTGCAAAACTGCTTTCCATTTCTTTTCTTTGCTTCTACATATTTTCTCTTTCTGTTCTGCTGCTGCAGCAACTTTACCACCTCTGTATCTGGGCTTGTTCAAGGCAGGCTTCAATTGAAGACATCCTCAGTATCCTGGGATCATCCTACGTGAGCACTCAGTACTGTGGCAAGATGCTCAGCGTGCCCAATGTAGATGTCCTCAGACGTGGATTTGGCAGTGGATTTGTGGTGTCAGGTCAGTCCAGAGCTGGACTGGTGTGTCTGGTTTTTGTAAGAGTTGAATAAGAGAAAATTCCTTACAGAGAGTAAAATAATTAACCTTGCTGCTGTTTAGTCCCTTGCTGGTCATCTTAAACAGGTCACCATCCACTCCCATCTCTGCATCCAGCACGTGATGGGAAGATGTGGTGATGATCTTGTGCCTTTGTGGTTTGGGCCGCACTGGGAGGAGGATTTGCACCATTGGTAGATCTGCCTGGAAGCAGAGGATTGGGGATTTTTTGAACCATGAAGTTAATGAGTGTGCCATGCTCAGTGGCTGAGTATTTGGTTAATTTAATCAAAGCCAGTTGCTCTTTTTGGACCAAGGAGTTCAGAGGACCTTTGGGAGACCAGCTGCAATAAGCATGGTGAGGAGCTATGGGTTAGGCAGTTACCCTCAGCTCAAGAGCCTGGTTATCCCTGTGGGCACCTCCTGCCCAGAAGTCTCCAGATTGAGGCCATTTATGGTTTGCACCAGTTGCTGACTTTCTGCCTCATTGAGTTTTGTGCTGCTGTCAGCCAGGACTCCACAAAATGTTAATTTTGCCATACTTGCTGCCAGACCTGCTGCTGTCTGCCCTGGCATGGGGTACCTGCCATCTGCTAAGGGGCACCTTCAGCCACTGCTCCTGCCAGCGTGTCAGGCTTCTCCAGTAAGGTGGTGAAGACCAGAAGTGCTGCTTATGCTATGTGCTCTCAGTCCAGGGCTTGCAGCTAATCATGGCTGCAGCCTTTAATTAGTCTTACGCAAAAGGATTTTCAGTTTGGAGACGTGTTGTGCAGTAGCTGGGGCTGTCACTCCTGTTTCTGCATAGTTGGCTTGATGGCTGGAGGCCTGGGCTGGGCACGGGGTTTGAAATTGTACTGCGTGGTTTGGTTGCTGGGTTTGGGTTTTGTCAGGTAATGGGATGAGTGTTTTGATCAGGAATGCTGATGGGAAGTGGTTCCTCTTCTCAATTCTTGCAACATCTCCAAAATACTCCTTGTACAAAAAGGTTGCTGCTGGACAGGAAGTTTTACTTCCTAACAAGCTTTTATCAAAGTATAGTTTATTACTTGATAGTAGACTGGCCCTTCTCTCCCTCCTTCTCCTCAAAAAAAAAGCCATCTTTTTCTTTGCCTTTTATTTATGCTCCTTTAGGCAGCTGCTTTTACCTCTGCCCTTCTTTAAGGCAGAATTTGTGATGCTGTAACCAGAAGGAAGAGAGTAGGGTTTCCAGTATGAACAACATTCCTCATTCAAAGAGCATCTGGAGCTGTTTGGTGGATTTGCATTGTTTTTGTGCAACTTACACATCTCTGCATTCCTATTTCTGTCTATCTTTTAACACACTCGCAGTAGAATTTCCCACAAACCACTTCCTAATATTTGAGATAGTTTTATATGAAAATAACCCTACATTAGGTGATTTGAAAGAAGCTGTAGTACATTATTTGATGCTAGACTTTGACTGTCTGTGAGCCCTGTTGAGTGGTCATTCTAAAATACAGCACTGCAGGAAAATAAATGAGATTTGTGCAAGGTGGAGATGCTCCTTTCCTGGCAGAGAGCCTCCAAGAAAGGGAGCTGACTCTACTTGGTATTTGACAGCTCTGCAAGGGTCTTGCTGACTCTTCCCATGTCTGTGACCCAAATCCTGCACCCCATGAACCCAGCTCCACCACCAAGTGCCCTTCCACAGTGAGGAATCAGGAGCTGGTTTGTTTTTGTTGTCTTTTCAAGCCTTCCTCTGGTACGTGGGTGGCTGGAGAGGGGCTGTAAGCAGAGTTTGGGAAGGACTCTGCAGTGGGCTCACTGCTGGAGCTGTGCTGACAGATGGGTCACCAAGCCCAAATCTGAATTTCCCATGACAAAAAAAAAAAAAAAAAAAAAAAGGCATTTTTCCTGTAAGAAGCCAAATGTCTCTTCTCATGTAAGAGACTGTCATTCTCGTCCAGGACCAGCTGGGTTTTTATTTTTTCTCGGCCATTTCATTTTGTGAATTCATTCTGGGGCACATCCTTCCCTTACAAAAGCCATGGGAGTGTCTCTGCTGCTGCTGAGTGCTTGGCCCTAACCTTGAGCAGGGGGGGCACGGGTGGTGGTTGGCCCCATGGCTGTGTACCTGGGGAAACTCAGGAAAGATCAAGTGGATTAGCTCAGTTGCAGTGAACCCTGCTGGAGCAACCTCATTCTTATTAAAATGGCCTTTATTAAATTTGTTCCATTTCTCTTCTGATTTGAATTAAAAAGGTCTTAATTTATTTTCAGAAGAATTTCTGCACAGGGCTATTGAGTGGTCAGATGGACCCATTTAAAGCCATATGGTCACTTCATTTGGATTTTGTTTTCCCCTGCGTGGACAAGACATATCACTTAGAAGCCAGCGTGCCCATATCTGCTTGCCTTTGGGCATCATCCACCTCCTCACTCATTCCCCAGGCACTGGGGTCTTTTCCCAGAGGAGTGTGGAAGGGAATTGCAATATCCTCATGGTGATATCTTAAGGATGCCTTCCTGGAGAGCTCTTCCCTGCAGCACAACGGAGATTTTGCCATGTTCATTTTCATGCCTCGCCCAAGGAACTCAGTGACCAACCAGCTGTGCAGCAAGGGAGGTTTGGTGCTGGTGTGGATCTTCCTCCCCTGCCCACCCAGGTGGGGTTGTAGGTAGGAACAACCACTGAGCCTTTTTTGATGGGATGATCTCGCACCAACCAGAGCATTTGGGTGTTGGTGTGTTTTGGACTTTGGTGAGAGGGGAATGGTGGATTTAAAGCCTTTCCTACCTTCTTGGCTCCTGGTGTCTCAGGAAAACAGTTCGCCAGAGAAAACTCCATTAGTGCTTCAAAAGACAAGTCTGGCGGTGGCTTGCTGGGACCAGAGCTGGCTGCAGCGCAGATGTCTGAGTGCAACAATAGGCTGCAATTTAGCCCCATGCTTTGAAAGCAAGGGGGGAGGGAAAAAAGAAGAAAGGAAAGAAAAAAGGAAAACCAGAAAGCCATTAGATGACTTCAGCTCCGCGTGACTACATCAAAAGGGAAGGCATCGTAAATTCAGTTTCTATTAAAGCCCGGGGCCCCGGTGCTGGGGAGCAGGATGCTTCTTCTGGTGCCAGTGGCTGGGGAAAGCCATTCTGGGGCTGCAGGGGTGGCTGCAGGCTTTGGGTGGGCAAAGCTTTTTCCCAGCTGTTGTGTTGACCTGGGTTGTGAGGGGGTTCAGCTGCTCTGCGCTGGTGGCTATTTGACCTGGCTTTTGCTAGTTGCCTGAGATGTGTCCTTGTGCCTTCTCTTGCCACCTTCCTAGTAGGTATTTAGAAGTCTCTGTGGCCCATCAGCTTTGGCACATGTGAGGAATTTCTTGGCATGTGAAAGCTTTGCATGTGTGGCCATTTCATGGTGCTGAGATAACATTTCTTCTTCGTCATCCTGTCAACTTTTCCAAAGCCCATAGTCTATCCCTACCTCAGCATGGATTACTGGGGATTCGCTCTCCTTTGCTTCTTGCTAATGTCAAAACATGTCAAAGCCATTGTGAGTGGTCTGTTCTAGAGCTTCCTAGAGCTCCTCTCACTATTTTCTGTCCTTGTTTAACTGCTTAATCACTCTGTTTACCATTGTGAACATAGGGTTGTTTTTTTCTCTCAACTGTTTTTTTTTTTTTTCTTAATAGTCCAAACTATGATCCTATTGTCCTAGTCAGTCACTCAAGACAAATAAGGAGGATTTGGAAGGAATTCTGTCATTCTCTGTATTTTCTGGGTATTACATAGGTCACGTTTTAAGGATCAGTGTCCACTGATCTTGGCTGGGGGGTCTCCACACCAAATGTTTCATATGCAGGGAAGGTGTTCCCAGCATGAGTGGGGTTTTCCTGGGCTGTGGCTTCAGTGGTTTGGGTAGGGACAGAGCTTTATGCACATCACAGCAGCCACTGTAAATCTTGCAGCGTCTGGAAAGAGATCTTACAAGTTTGAAAAGTTGTTTAAAAGAAACTGAAAAGGGGAAGAAAACCCACCCAAATTAATTTTTAATTAAGTCAAAAATCATGATTTGGAAGGGCCAAGATGGGACTTCTTGCATGTTAAGATTTGCAGGACAGCACCTTTTCCACACCCCCCCCTACCCCCCCGACTGTGAGCGACAGAAATGTGGGACTGTGTAATAACAGGAGACAAAACCTGTTGCATCCTCCGCCTGGAGACAATGGCTAATTGTTCTAATTTGGGTCAATCCCCTGCTGTGCTGCCGCAGGAATTCTTTACCAGGGCTCTTTAATCATTAACGTTGGCCTATTTTACACAATGTTTGGCCCCGGTGCAACCCCCCTCCAGGGCTCTGCGCACCACCAGGGATTCTGCTGGAGGAGGAGGAGCGGGTGATTCATTTCTTAATGAAAACAAATTAATTTGCAATAACATCTTTATCACAAGGCTTGCACAGGCTTTGCGTCCTCTTTTGAGCTCTCTAGCTGCTTCTTTTAGAGCAGCCCTGAAATTGGGTTTGTGAATACAAACCTTACCCTCCGTGCATTGCCCAGGAGTCGTTGCTGTGCGGTGATGCAAGGAGCGCAGGCAGTGACGCCGTGGTTCTTTGTATCCAGCGAAAACATGGTCCTGCTCATCCCATGTTTTCTTTCCCATGGTGTCATCCCTCTGCTTCCAGTTACCCGCCCTCCCTCTGCCGGCAGCTCGGTGAGGGACATGTCCAAGGATCACTCATTTGTGGTTGAAGGTGGTGCACAGATGTTGGGCAGTCCCTCACCCATAGGATCTGTCACAGGGGTGCTGACAGAGGCTGAGTGGTTTCTCTCCTGCACTGCAGGTGAGACCTTCAGTGAGGATAAACCAGGTCCTCCTGCAGAAAGCAGGGTGGGTTTAGCAGGACACAACAGGGGTTTGGAGGAGCCTGGCTTCTGGGCTTTACCTGCTCTCATTGATCCCCAGGGATTAACTGGTTCTCATTTCAAGCACTGTTGCTCCATCCCTTTATCCAGAGCTCTCCTTTTGGGCCTGGAGCCAGGGTTAGGAGCCTGGTGGTCTCCAGCACATGTCTGGGGCACCTCCCCTACCATGGGGACAGACAAGGCTCGGCTTGTGCCACTCCCCGTTCTTTTCCAGTTGACCAAGATCCCGTTGGTGCAGGGCTGGTTGTGGATCACAGATGGGGCGTGTGCCATGAATCCCTCTCCCAGATGAAATCTATTAAGGGATTAAAATCTCCTGAATCTCCAGGCTCCTCCCAGCAACAAGCAGCCCCATCCTTCTCCTGGGGGCTGGAGGCAGGCAAAGGTGGAGGAGGAACAACAGGGAAGGGGGCCCTTTGCAGGGAGCAGCCTCTGCTCTTGCCTTTCCCCTCATACCTCCTCTGTCTCGTGCTCAGTGTTGTGTCTGATGGCCAGGAACCGTGATGGGTCTCTGCCAGCTTGGGAGAGGACAAGGTCAAATAGAAGCCAGGATGCTTCTCTGAGCTGATGCTTGCACCACCTGGGCTTGCCCCTTGTGGGCTCCATGTGTTGCTGAGAGCCAGGGTGCTGCATAAGGGAGCTCTGTGAGGCATGTCTTCTCCTCAAAGCTTTCCAGCTGAGCAGCCAAGATGAATGAAAAGGAGAGAGGGTGCCCCACAGCGTTCTTGGTCCCTGCAGAGAGGCTTTGCTCCCCATTTGGGTGCTGCTCAGAGCAGTTTTGCTGTATGTGTGGCCCAGGCTTCTCTCCCTGTTGATGTGGGAGCTGTAGTGGTGCGGGCAAGACCATGGCACTGAGAGCCTTTGCAAATTCACAGATGTTTCCAGATGTGTAGCTGATGGATCCATAGGGAGCTCAGCTGACAGCTCATCACCAGCATCTTACCAGCATTTATCATCTGGCTTGTGAGTACAGTGCTAAGAGAAAGGGCATATCCCAGCTCTATGAAACAGGTTTTTTTTCCTGGCAGCACTGTCAGCTGGGAAAGCTGAACTCTCTGTGTGGTCTGCTTCCTTTCCCCAACCCTGAGAAGCTCTGCAGTTTTCTTCTCAGAGCTTGAAAAAAATACAGTAACAAATGCCACGTTCCCACACACTTGCACCATGAATGTCTGATGCTAGAAGGGACAGGTCTTCTGTGGTATCACTGGTGTTGCCATTGCTAGAGATCCATCTCTGCATGTTAGTTCAGGAATGACTGTGGCTGTGATTTGGCTCTGGTGGTAAGACAATATGCTTGGTGAAAATCATATGTGTCTTGGACTTAATTATTGTTCCTTCTATGGAAAGACCACACAGCGTTTGCCAAAACCCAGTGCTGTGGGTTTCAATTCCTGCAGGCTGAGGTAAGTCTGCCTTGTGGCTCACATGCCCTCTGACTGCAAAAATACCCCAGCCTTACGTTGACCTTACATAAGTGATGTGATACAGACTGATGTAGGTGGAGCAGAAAGACCTTTGGGCCATTCCTGGAAGCAGAGAGGGAGGATGGCAGCAGCTGCTGCCCGATGGGGTTTGTGGCTTCTCTTGCATCGTGCCTGAGCATGCTGATGATACAGAGCAGAGAGGAGCATGCGGGGTGGGGAGCAGGAGTGTTCTCCTGAATCAGAGGGAGGCACGGTGACAGGAAGGCTATGGCTGCCCATGGGGATAGTGCTGGACATCATTTCGCCCGCTGGTGTAAGGCCCCACGTGGGGTGCTCCCCCTGTTCACCAGGCAGCGAGGTTAAAATGTTGCCAACAGGAGTGAGCTGGGCTGATTTTTAAGCTAAGTTATCAAATGAACTCTTGGGCTCTGTCCCACCAGGGTGTGCACCAGCTTCAATTATTTCCTGATAGACTTGGATCATAAACAGTGAAACATCCTTTGTTTAGACTGTAGGACGAGCATCCAGCTCTGCCCTTGGTGCTGCATCAGCTAAATCCCTTCTGTGCATGTGTTTTGTGCAGCCCAGGGCAGCTCTCGGACGTTGGGGATCAGGCCTGGGGCTGCTCTGGAGCCTCCTGCAAAGCTCTCGGGAGGAATGGCAAAGATTTAGGAAGGTACCTAAAAAAAGTGGTTCTTGAAGCAGAGAGGTTTGAGTCTCACTCACTTCAGGTGAAGTGCAGTGATGTGCAGAAGCAAGGAGCCTGACCCAAAGTGGTGTGTCTTATGACGGCTCTGAAATGGGCTGTTTATTTATCCCAGTGCTAAACTGGGGCATTTCTCTCTAGACCACTGTGGAAAAGACTATACCTTTGTGGCTGGCTTATACCCTCCCACAGTACCAAGACCAGAAGTTGATGCATGAGTTGCTGTGTGCAGAAGTCTCTAAATCATATCTTAAAACCCCAAATTAGAAGTAGCCCAGTACCTGCAGGGCTTGTGAGTTGAGCTTGTTTGTGAAGAAAAAAAGAGGCAAAAGAGTGGCTGAGTGTGGGTGAGCTTGTGAAGGATGAGCTGACTGTGGCCACTGATGCAGAGAGGTGCTTTGCCCCTCTAGCATCTTTCCTTGGAGCCCTCAATGTGCTGTATTGGTTTTGACAGAGGATCTGCTGGGTTCTATTGAGAGGGTTTCTTTGGGCTGAACTTCTCAGAAACTGGTTTGATGTAAAGTCCAGGTCTGACCTTCCAGCAGCCATCTGGACACACTGCTCAGGAGGTCGGGCAGCTGCACACCTAGGGCTGGTGTGAGCACACTGCCTGAGTTAAAAACCGTGTATCAGAGAGAGAAGATGGTCCTGACACATTTGTACCAGCAAAAACTCGTTTCTTCTATTTTCTCAGCTTTTTGCCACATTTCTGCTTGTGAATCATTTCACTTCCCTGACAATTTAGTGGTCAGGATAACACTGGAGACAATTGTAATTGTCTCTTTTAGGATTATATTGGAGGCAATTTGCAGCACTGCATTGCAGCATGGTAGCTACATAGTTCACAGCATTTTAGCACCTTGTTTCCCTCTCAACAAGAGTTTTTCCACCTGTTGTGGTGAGGACTTGGAAACAGAAACCCCTGTGCAGTGCTGAAGGGGGACACTGTTATTTCAGGGGCTGTCAAACTGCTTTGAAGGGTAACATGAAAAAAATAGATGAAATGAAAGCTGATGGTACCAGTCAGCTTGCTGTAGATACTACACAAAGGTGAAAAAAAAATAGCATAGATGGCAACATTCATGGTGGTTTCTTCTCCCCTTAGGGATGCTGGTTATACAGATATTTCTTGCCACAGGGTTGCCAGCAGGAGAGGAGATTTTGGCATGCCTGAGGTTTAACATAGGCTGATGTCCCATTGAAATTTGCAGGATTAAAAACCTTATTTCAGCTTAAGTATGGTGATAAATGAGACATTGAAAAGTATGGGTTTAAATATGCTCTTAAACTCATATTTCTTGGGAATCAGGAGGTCCGGCCATGAAATGCTTGCAGAGCTCACATGAGGAATGGTTCCTTGACTTGCGCCATTTCCAGCTCTTGATGACACAACAGATTCCGTATGCTGTGCCCTGCTGGTATCTGTGGATCTGCAGTTTCTACCTGAGCACCCAAAATTCCCTGTGACTGTGTGCCTGATGGTGAGGGTGAGCACTGGTGCCATCGTTTCGCTGCCAGTTAGTGCAGGTGGAGCTGGGCAAGAATCTCCCCTCAATTAAACCAGCTTTTGATGAATGGCTGTCACCGCGTAGGCACCCAGTGTGTCTGGGGATAAACTACCCCCACTTCTGTCAAGGCTTCCTATCTTACAGAGTGAGTTGAATAGAGAAGCTAAGGACCCACAAGTCCTACACTGAGATTTCTGCTCCAGCCATCTGCAGAATGTCCTGGTTTTGTGTTTGGTTTGTTGTTTTGGGGATTTTTTTTATTATTTTACCCTGAGAAAACCTGCTGCAATTGTTTCCCTGCAAGCCCAGAGGTGATCTGTCAAAATCCCTATTGCTCCTTAGTTAATTCAATATTTATAATGTCTTTATAAAGCCGGTCCCGCTCTGCTGACTTGGAGGTGAGGTGGGAGAATCCATTGCACAAATTAGGCTGCGAAACGTGGAGCTCTCAGCTCTGCCTGGCCTCTCAGGGAGCATGTGAAGGCAGCAGTAATTAGGTGGCCAAGCAGAGAAGATGCAGCATCTTCCGCAGCATCCCCACCCAGCTCTTCACAGCAAAATCTCAAGCAATCAGCGTGAATGAAGAGCAGCACTGAGCCGAGCCCAGGCTTATTTCTTCTTTTAGGGCTTCCTGTGCAGTTTCTGTGTCTTTTCTAAGATGTCTCATGATGCAGCAGTTTCCTAAAACCAGATACCATAAATCATCACATCTTGATTATTTTTTTTTATCATTATCATTCTTCAGGTCAAACTAATCTCTGTTTGTGACCTTTCAGAGCGCAGGGCAGGCAGGGCAAGGCGGGTGGTTTACATTACTGGATGTTGTATCATTCCTTAGTGTATAAAGATCTTGAAATGAAACTGAACAGTCCAGATGCTGGTATTTGTATTTTATTTTTAGGAACCAAAATTTCTGGAACCAAATTCTTAGAAACTTTCAGAGGTTCCAAGCCAGAATTGTTTTGGGTGAAAATTTTAATCAGGATTGAGATGACTCTGCCAAAGTCCCTGTTTTCCTTGAAGCCTTTTTCATCCTGACAAATAAATATTTTGAGAGTTTCTGGAAAGCACTGTTCCTGGGATCTCCATCAGCTCACAAAGCCTCTTAGTGTTTGTTCTTCTGATGGTAGTGGATGGGTAGTTTGGTTTGTTTAATCTGTTTCTAAAACTTCAGTGCTGAAAGCTCCTGCGTATGTGTCAGATGGTAACAGTGCTGCTGCTGCATGAACTGCAAAGAGATGACCCTGCTGTGTGAATCCCCTGAACCCCAGCACAGCAGCCAAGAAGGGATCTTAAGCAGGCAGGGCTCGGGCACCTCTGCTTTCATTCCCCAGAAGCAATGTGCATGGGTGTGCAGGATAAGGTGGCCCATCCTTGCATTCTTAGCAATTAGTGGGGTTTCTTTTTCCCCCTTCCTGTACAATTTTTAGCATGGTCTCTCGTGGCTTGCCAGCTTCTAGCAGGGAGCCACCCTGGGGTCAGAGCACCCTGTGGTTGTGATTGCAACACTGCAGACACCTCACCTGCTGTCCCTCCCTTGTCTTTGCAGGAGGGGGACTCCCTCGGGGCCATGGAGAAGCTTTGCCGGCAGCTCACCTACCACCTCAGCCCCCACTCACAGTGGAGACGTCAGGGCATCATGAAGAGGAAGCCGCAGTCCTGGTGAGTTGGCTTTCAAAAGCCACTGTCACCCCGGTGGGTCACTGTCCCCTCCCTGGTCCTTGCATCCTCAGGGCCACCACCAGGCTCAGGAGAACAGGAAGAGGCTTTTTCCAGGATGCTTTTGGCCGTGGTGTGCAAACGTGGGTGCCGGTGGGAGCTGCCTGTTGCCCACCTGCAGTGACGGGAGGATCAAATCCACCACAGTGAAGGAAAGTGTTCAAAACCATTAGCGAGGGAGCTGGGAGGTGAAAACCTTCTCTGCTCACCACAACCTCCAAACTCCTCAGCTGTCTTCAGTCTCACCAGCATTTCCCTCATGCACTTTGTCTTACCAGGAAGCTTCATGCTCAGCGAGCAGTGTTTTCCTCCTTTTCAATTTCCCTTTCCCCATTTCATTCCAGTCACAGAGCAGAGCAGAGCAGTAGAGCCCTGGGAGCAGGAATAGGCTGGAAAACCTGAACCATCTGCTCTCCCAAACATCCCCATGCTGGGCATTGGAGACCAGAAGACAAACTGCTCCAAGATGTCCTAATTAGCTGGTAATTAATTTACGGGCATGTGTCATTGTGCACATCATGCTCGCATGAAGGGAAGTGTTTGATTTAAAATAGGGACTAAATGGTAAATTGGAGAAAAAGTATGGAGTAAATAATTAAAAATACAAGAGTACATGACCCTGGTTCCCTCCTCACCCGGGTTCTCAGCAAAGCAACTTGGCTGCCAGCATCCTGGATCCATGAAGCTGAAAAACTTGTGGATGAGGCTGATGGGAACAGAAAGGGCTCCTTGTTTTCTGCGATGTTACTCTAATATTAGATATTTATTCCTTTTGTTTAAAGAAGTGAAAAATACAAAAGAAGCTGCAATCTGTCAGAGTCAGGATTTGTATCCAGGTGCTGGCTTATGATCCCAAGAGAGTTCTGGTTCCTGTTGCAGTAGATGCCATTTGTAGCCGTTTGTAGCCATAGGAGAGACTAATCAGGTAAAAACACTTAGTCTGAAAAGAGAAGAAGAGGGGAGGAAAACAGATCCAGGAAGAAAACAAACGCAAGGATTGAACAGCCAAATAGGATTAGGACCACATCTCCTGGCAATCTGGCTCAGCATCCTGGCACCTTGTTGTCCTTAGAGACCCAAATGTGGAGAAACGCCTCCATTTCATAGGCAGTGGTAACTGTACTTCCGTGTGTTGAGTGTTTTTAAGGTGTACTGATGACTAAAATTCGCTCTTTCCCGTAACGCAGCAGAAATAAGAGTGAGCACGGCGAGGCTGTGTGCTGCAAGGCTGCACCCCACGGGCTGGGCTCAGCACACGGAGCTGGATAATGACCCAGGAGCTCACTTACCCTCGTGGGGTTTCTTTCTTAATTAGAATAGGAAATACACACCCTTCATCATCCCATCAGGGTATGATTAAGGTTACACTGATGTGGCCGTGGGGAGCTCTTTACAGCCTGAAAGACAAGAAATTCTTGAAACAACAAAAAAAAAATGAAGCAGGGCTTTGTGCCACTCTGCCTCAATCCCTGTCCTTAATTATCAGCTTGGAGCCGTTGTGCAAGCGCATCCGCGTGCTGGAGATTTGCGAGGCTTTATCTTGCAAGCCTGCTCTAACACTTGCCTTTCCTCGGAAGAGCAGGGAAATAGCTGAGGTTTTTCATGGTTTTAATAGAGGGGATGAGGAGGTTTCAGCCGTAAACGAGCCCTGACCGCACGGCAGCAACCCCGAGGCTGTGAACATGTGGTGCTGGCATTGCCCCGGCGAGGGTTTGGAGGATGGGATTTGCCTGGGCTGCTGCAAAGGAGATGATGTTTTTTCCTTTCCCTCCTCTCCTCCTCCCCACAATACCGACCTGGTAATGTCCATAGGCTGCTCTTTTTCTTTGCTCTTTTCATTTTCTTTCTTTCTTGTCAGAGAGGAAGTCATTTGACTCTCCTGCAAGACAGCCTTGGGGTCAGAAAGGGACAGTTTGGAGTCATCTGTCCTGTGTTGCAGCCTGCCTGGAGGATCCATCTGTGGGAAGCATGTAACCCCATGCTTTGAATGTGGAAACCTGGTCTTACGTCTCCTGCACAGTGATTCTTGACCTTGTGATGGGTGTTTTGGCTTTGTCTCTGGTTCCCTGCTGATAATTAGGGATTGCAGCACAACGGCGGGAGTGGTGGAACCCATCGTGAAGAACTCCCAGCCTGGAGCTGCAGAATTACTCAAAAATCCTTTGTTAATTAGAAATCTGTATCTTTGGGATGCATTGTGCTCCTGGGTCCCGTCTGCCAGGGACACGCTCGTTAGCGCACTGACTTGTAACAAGCAGAAACACACACATCGTGATCTATGCTGTGGCTTCATTAAGAGGCATCATTTCTCCAGGCTCACAGCTACACCCGTCTTCCTGCGCTCTGCAGTCCCCTGTCCCCTGCAGCTGGGTTAGACACGTTGGAAGGGGCTGGGAAGGAATTTGTGTTTAATTATCCCTATGATCGGGAGTGGTGGGGAGTGCATTTGTAGGAGATGGATGCATTAGTGCAATGCTGATCCCTCTCTTCAGTTAAAAGGTTTCTCTGGTTGTGGTATCAAGGAGTTCTCAGGCATTAGTGGGATGATTCTCTCTTCTCACTCAGGGCTAGCAAAGGGGTGGTGGCCTCTGGCAGTCGTATTGCCACCTCCTTCAATGCCCACAGTCAAAGTTTTAGTGGGTTAACATCCCTTCTTCACAAAATGCCTATTGGCATTTCCATTGGGCAGTGGGGGATGTGGCCACAAGCAGGGGTTGGATCAGTCCCTCCTGGACCAGCCCATGTGGTACCCTCTGGTACCTCTGCCAAGGTCTCACCAGCTCAGGGCATGAGAGCCCTGCACACGGGTGCAGCTCGACCAAGCGCTGAGCAAAGCCAAATACCTGTAATTAGTCTCACCAGCAGTGTGGGGAAATAATTACAAGGGAAAATAGCTTTTCTTTATTCTGCAACTGCTATATTCGTTACAGGTGACAACTGGAAGCAGAGCAGCCAGAGGAGGAGGATGGGAACAGATGATAGAGAGAACTGGAGCTGATTTTTGTGGTCGGTTGTGCTATGGGCAGGCAGCCGGTGTAGGCTGAGGGGGAGGCTCGTGCTTTCCATTTCCACCTCCCCCCAGGCATCACATTCAGCGTGTGCAGGGAAAGAGCCAAATCAAGGGAGAAGCTCTGAGCATTGGCTGCCCTGCTCTGCTGTGCTGCCTGGCACCAGGGCACCCAAACCTCTGCCAAATAACCTTATTTTTTTGGCATATTTTAAAGCTGTCCGTCTCTCACTTGCTGTCTCTCTCTCTGTGCCTCCCTCTGAATTGCATGTATTTATATTAAACATCCAGGATGAAAATCAGCTTTTTGCCTGGTGGGGCAGCCAATAGCAAGAGGATAAAACCAGCCTGCTAAAGTCATTTGTACATCTCTGGCTCTGCCTAGGGACATGATTACAGTCCAGCGTTTAACTAGCAAGTGTTGAATTAGCTCCTGGAATCTCCCTGCTCCTCCTGCTGCCAAGCGCTTGCCTTCAGCATCACAAAAGCAAAACTGGTAATCAAAGCTCCGCGTGTCCATAATTGCTTTGGAGCGCAGGCTTGTGCGCTCTGGGGGGAGGGAGAAGGTGATTTTTACTGTGTCTTTCTCATCCCTGGAGAGCCGTAGCCAGTGCGTTACCTTTGTTTGCTGCCTGTGCTGCCACTGTGCTCAGGAGTCGTGGTGATGAGCTGAGGATACACCAGGGAGGGGATGGATCAGGACAGGCAGTGTCTGAAGGAATATTGAGAATTCGTAGCTCCGAATCTAGTCCCATTTTACATCAGGTAAAACCCTTTTTCAAATAGGGAAAGTTTGGCAGTTGTGGCCGAGACAGCATGCTGAGGGGGGTTGAGCAGAGCCCCACAAAGCTTGTGCATGGTCCCTTGCTGCTGGAGGCAGCTGAAAATGTGCTTTTCTCCCTTCTTTTGAGGATCAGCATAGTAGTAACTTGGAGGTATTTCACTGCTGTGGGAGGCAGAACTCCCAGCTCCCACTTGTAACGCCCGAATGCCAAGTGCTGCCCATGCTGGCTTTTCCCAAACCAGTTCACCCCCTCTAACTGCAGCACTGCTGCTTGCTTGGTTTTCCTTGGTATTAAAGGAAGTGTGGAAACATGCTAGTAAAGCATGTTTCACCAAGGAAGAATGCTTCCTGCTGAGCTTCAGTGTCAAAATGCTGGGATAGGGTCACAAAATCCCTTACTTTGCTGCAACAACTGTCACCCTTTGGCATGGGAGAGTTCAGTGCCACTTCAGTGCCGGGCAACTCTTCCCATTGAAAGGGCTGTGAAAAGTGTCCTAAATATTTTAGCCTGAATGAAGGCTTATGTATCCCCTCTCTTTCCAGACTGTGCCCAAAGAGTGAGCGTTGGCATCAAGCCAGGATTTTATGTGAGAGGTAATACAAGTCTGAAATGGGCACTTTGGGCTCCTCCTTTATACCAGTGAGTCAACCAGAACACCACTTTGCTTTAAGACCCTCTGGTGTGCAAGTGCAACCCTTAGAAATCACCTTGAAAATACCCAGCTGAAAGTGCAAGCAAACAGCATGGGGCAGCTTTTGGAAGTCAGGAGGCTCTGTCAGGCTGTGGCAATATTTAACCCATGGTTACCTGTGGGTTGGATGTTCTCTATTGCTCTTGGAAGCCAGGTACAGAGACCTGTGAAAACAGAAGAGAAGGGTGTTTGGATTTAGTGATGAGGTTAAGCAGCCTTATTTTGTTGGTAGGAATGATCTTTTAACATCCCACTCCTAACTTCATCAGGGCCACAAAACATTTCTGTCCTGCAGGAATGCTGATTTTTTTCCTACGTGCTTGCAGTGCTTGCTTATATTGCTCTACAGAGCCCTTGTGAAGGAAAAATAAAAGGGAGTTTTCACAGTGGGGGAAGCCTGGTGCATGAATAATGTGCCCTTCCTTTGAAAACAGAAAAAGAATGAATGTTTGTGGATGAAAATCCTCCACTGCTGCCGGCTGCTTGTGGGCGAGTGATAGGAGAAGTTGTAGCTCTCGCAACAAACGGTCTCTTCAGAGCATCCAAGACAAATCTGCTGTCAGTGGGAGGAGGCTGGAGTAAGAATTATGCAGATTATCTCTTCATTAAATCCCATCTCTGTGTATGTGTGTGCACAGCAGGCGTGCTGGTAGCTGCTGCAGAAAAGCAGAGTATTTGTGAGCTGGAGACCTTTGGGACCCATGTGAGGGGGTGATTTTTTTCTGTTAGTGGGACTTTGTTTTGCCCTATGTTACATGGATGTCCCAGGGATCAAAATGGACAAAGAAGCAAAGTGCTGTCTAGCATATGGAGTAAATGCTGCAAAACCCCAATGAGGATATTGCCTGGTGCTCTGATTTTGGGGTATGTTGCAAATTGCTCCACCTTTGCAGTGGAAAACGGGCAGTTTCCAAACCTCTCTATTCTTCCCTGCATGACCTGAGACTTTGTGCATGTGTTTGGGATGGAAAAAAGCAAAACTCTGGTTCTTGGTGGTTCTTCATCCTGCCTGGGTTTGAGAACTGAAGCCGTCGGGCTTCATTAATGGGATGCTTGGCCCTGGCTCACAGGTAGGGTCCTACATCTCCCAGGAGGACAGAGCCGAGGGACAGAAGTCCTCGTGGCCATGGTAGATCTTCTGACCTTTGCTGGGTCCTATCACAGTGCCCTCATGGCACCTCTGTGGTCACCGAGTCTTTAAATCCTTGTGCTGACATCCACCTCGGGAGTGAAATACCTGCTGTGGTGGCTGCCATTTGGTGATGGCCCAAAAAGATGCATCACCCCCCAGGGTGGGCCAGACCCCTCCCCAGCGGGAGGCTGCCAGTGTTTGCCCTTGTCCTCTCACAGCCCTCTGGTTGCAAAGCTCCCGGCCACCTCCAGCTGTCGGTGTGTTGGCTGCGGCTGTGACATGCAGCTCTGTTTGTCTCTGAGATGATTGCAGTCTGGATACAGGCAGAAAGCAATTCATCTCCCAGGGTAGGCACTAAACACCAACTGCTGTCTGCCTGTGCGTGGCGATTGTTAATAAGAGCTGTACTGGGGTGGAGCGGAGCTTTTCCCTCTGTGTAACCTGCAGCATTAGAAACAGAGTGGTTATTTACTACATTATTTCTGTTAATTGCCCTAAGAACACAAGAGAGGCCATCCCAAAGCTTATCATACCCTGCTTTTGTGACTGTCTGTATCAAGAGGGTTGGAAATTGGAATTTAATCTCACCATACCGCTGTGCATTCAGATCCCAGCCTGGCTGAGCCAGACCTGACTTTCCCCTTGAAATATAAAATGACCACCAAAAGTGTCTTTCAAGGTGTCTGATATTTGGTTGTCCCTTGTCACTGGGCTACTTGTTGGCCATGCAGGAGGGAGTCCCTGAGCAGCAGGTCCCACAGAGCTGTTTGATGGGAAGGGGTGTCCAGCCTGAGCACTCATAACTGGGCACGGTGAGGGTTAACCATGGGGATTGACTAATCCTCCTGTCATAGAAGGATGTCTTAATGTGATGGGAAGACCTGGAGTGACACAGAAGTCAGACAGGAGCTAAGATTTTGGGTGAGAGAGTGGAAAACGAGGGGAGGAGGAGCAAGACAAAAACCCCTCTCTCTTGGCTGCTCTCAGAGATGTGCTGAGTGACTCTGCAGCTCGAGGCTGTGTCCAGTGTGCCCTGGCACTGCTGTGGGGCTGCCCGGCAGCTGCCATCGGTGGTGCCACCCACCGTGAGCATCAGCTGGCTCGTGGTGCGTTCAGCATCTTGCTTATGCCATTTTATCTTTTTGCTTGGCCTTTTTTCTGAAGAATTGGTCTCAGGCTGATGAAGCACTTTGCTCAGTCTTATCAATCATAGAATCATAGACTGGTTTAGGTTGGAAGGGACCTTTCAAGGTCATCTAGTGATGAGCCCTCTGCACTGAGCAGGGACATCTGCAACCAGAGCAGGTTGCTCAGAGCCCCGGCCAACCTCACCTGGGATGGTTCCAGG